>APFE030716461.1:1985-14184 GCA_000404065.3 Pinus taeda | reverse complement strand
TAAATTATCCAAGGGTTTTCCCCTAGTGACAAAGTGGTCATACTAGTGTAATACTAGTGTAAGTGGTGGTCATACTAGTGTAATACTGGTGTAAGTGGTGGTCATACTAGTGTAATACTAGTGTAAGTGTGGCAGAAGGTCATATATAGATAAATGTATGCAAGGGCTAATCCTTTGTACTACTATAGATTCAAACTTACACCAACCTTTTGCACCACTATAGATTCAACATGCACTACACATAGTACAATGCTAACATGATAATGTTTGCACTGGTTGCAAACTAATTATTGGTTACTTGATCAATTAATAGATATTTCTATATACTAAAACAAATTATCATTACTTATAGTTGTCTTACATCATCAGAGTTTGTTAAATTGAGCATTGTGATGTCTAAAATACAATAAAATGGAAACATTGATAATGCGAGGAATGGACTTCAAAAACCAATAAAATGGAAACGTTGATAGTGTGAGGAATGGACTTCAAAAACCAAAACACATCTCATATGTTTTTCTTTCCTCCCCTCCTTATGACAAATATATTTATATTTCATATGAGGAACATACGTGTTTTGGTCCTCTAGGGACTAATCAGACTTAACAACATGGCTCAAATCCTTTACAATAAACCTCAACATGTGGCTTGCAAGAATTGAACATAGATTGGGAGGACATCAATTATTTCTCCCAACCAACTAAGATAAATCCAAATGAAAAAAAAACACCTCTTAAGTTATGTGAATAAAATGCACAAGTTAAGTAAATTGTCTATTATAAAAACCAAAAAACAATTGAAACCATGCCAATTTTATACATGTAGATCCAAGACAACCTTCACCAACACCCTCAAAGTATGAAATGGTTACCTTGTAACAAAACATCAAATTCTAAGGCTAAAAGGAATGGGAAATGACATGATATACCTCATATTAAAGGAAATATATTAGTTAAGCTATGTAGTTAACATTTTATGTTTACTTTTGTTTTAAAGATAGTAAAAATGTGTTCGAGTGAAATTGGAATGGTTTCCATTGTGGAGAATGTTGATACTTCTACTCTGCATAACTAATCATTATGGAATTCAAATATCCTAAATAATGCATCACATTTCTTATTTTAATAATAATGTCCCTTTATGGGGGAGGCAGGAGAAAGAGGAGCATTATTCAACCCCAATGAAAAAATTGTGGCACAATTTACATGGGGTCTGGGTTATGCAACTAATAACCAAGTGGAGTTTCTTACTCTATCGAAGGGTCTATAAACTTATTTGGAAATAAATTTTAACATTATTATAGTATTCATTGATTAAATGTTTATAATTTTTTAGGTGTTAAAGGCTACGCTGGAGTCAAGATTTTATTTCCCTCTTATTCTCCAAAGGATTATATTACTTCTCTCTCAATTTGAGCATATGGATATTTTCTATGTTTGTAGACATTTGAATTCAGTGGAAGACACTTTGGAAAACAAAGGCTCTGTGTTGGGCCAAGGAAGGTTATATTTGGATCAAGGAAATTTCAAAATCATCTATATACCATAGCCATGACGAGAGGCCCAAGGCATATTCACTTTCATTCAAATTTTGATACCTATGGAAAATTTATGTTTCAAAGTGGGGATGGGACATCTTCCTCCTACTCTAAATGGTCTAGGGCTCTTGTTAAAAGGCTAAGTGGTATTGGGAACTGGAGATTTATTATTTTCTGAGGTCAATCTTCAAAATTTTCCTGTAGGTGTCCCATGCACCTTATTATGTGTCTCGACTTATTTCCTCTCATCTGCAAAATGAAGCATAATAATTTAATTCTTATTTGGTGGGAGCGACTGGAATTCAGTATGGCTATGGAGATTATTTATTTGAGAAGTGGGTTGGAGTTAATTTCACCACCCTACACTTTCAATCATTAGTCTATTCATCATCCTCCAAAGGATTTTGGGTTGGATATGAAAATTTTCCTCAGTATGGCTCATAACAGTGTTTCAGTCTCAATTTTATAACAGATTATCTGGAACTCAGAAAAAAATTTTGGAAGCCTTACCTTGCTGGTGTTGGGGTGTGGGTTAAGCTTTTTGGTGCTTTCGCAAGTCAAGTTCAGTGATCCTTTCTTCCAATGGAAGAACCTCATTGTCTTACAGAGAGCCTTGATATTGGTTCATTATTTCTTAAAGTCTTGGATTTGGTTGAGGTGTTTCAAGGGTTTCTAGGAAACAATAGGATTACATGGATGGGAGACAATTCTATTCTTCACAACTATTATTAGAAGTTATTTTCCTTTGACTTCTAAGTAGTCTGGAAAATTCTTTGAATGAATTCCATGAGGAAGTTATTGCACTCAACAATCAGGTTAAGCTCTAGAAAATTGTAGGTTGGCAGTGCTCAGCTTTCTCTTGGAGGTGTTTCTCCTAGTGTAGTTCCTAATAAGAAAAAGCCTCTTCACTCATAGAGGAATGACAATCCTAGTGTTAGACATTGTTGATGGGAGAAATTAAGGAAGAGTTTATTGGTTTTAGTTAAAAAAAGTTGTTGATATATGTTTTAATGTAAATACCTTCTTATACTTGGGATCTTATGTATATTCATAAAAGAGATATATATTTATATTAGGGAAGAAATGTAACCCTAGAGGTGGCACTAATTTTGTATGATTTGGTGAATATTTACATTATTAGAGAATAGAAATATTAGGGTTCTAGCCCATAATATAGTATTATTAATGCAAAACCCTTAACCATTTCTTTATAAAAAAAATTGCCTGAGGCTTTGGATTGACAGTGAATGGGTGTTCTGTTAAGAAACTCCATACAAAAAGGTCTCTGATTCTGCAACACCCTCTTCCCACATTTACACAATTTAACCATTTAGTTGGGGTAAACATGTGATGATCGACTACTACAATCTCATTCAACTCCTCATGTACATTTAAGTGGAACTAACACAACACAACATATCTAACCTTTTGCACATGTCACAAAACCTATAGGAGCCAACCAACCCTTCCAAGTGATCAACCCTTAAGACAAATTGACACTTCACTTCCCTAGAGCCTTAGTTTCTTCCATGACATGGGCATGCGTGTGACTCGGGCCCTCCAAAGGCTCTCACAACTTGGGGACGCAAGCAACTAGGGTCGTTGTTAGCTAGTTCTGAACCTGCAACCCCAGATTTGGTGCCACCTTTTGAGGCCCAGGACTCAAGGCATTGTCCAGAACTCCATGAAACCTTCAGGAATGAAAAGTAACATCGATACATTGATACAAATGCAAATATTTGAAAAAATACTTGACTGAACCCCTATTAGACATGACTTGATCTGTTTGGAGATTTATGCATGTATTGTCAAGAAAAATGGTGGTTTTCTATTGCAGTTTTGGTTGGAATGTTTCTGTAAAATGCCAATTTCAAGTGTTTATTGACATTACATTCTCAATAAAATTCAAGATAATTTTTTCATTTATATGCATTGAATCTAATTATTTACGATACATGTTGTATTTGTTTTACATTATAGAAAGGCCTATGTAGAAACAAATATCATAACCTATTTTCAATCACAATATGCTTCTCAAGACAAGGCTCAAGTTATGCCTTTGAATCAATTATCTCATTTTCATTTTATTAGAGCATCATTTGAAGTATATAGTTATGGCTTAAAATTGATCTCTATGGATAACATATAAATACATCTCTTCACTTTATTAGTGATCATGATTTGTACTCAAAACCCTCATAAAGCCTCCCCTAATGTATGTTAATGACACAATATTAACCTCAATAATGACCTTTTATATGCATAATATGCCCATAACTTACTGGAGGAATAATAAAAACATGAACAGAAAATATAAAAGAGAAGTGCCTAATTGAATCAATGAATGGAATATAACAAAGAATGTTTAATTAAAGTGTATATTAAGACAATAAATCCATGTAGAATGAGAATGATTTAGAACCAGCTCAGTAGAATTGGATGTATTACATTTCTTTCCAGCATGATGTATAACATAGTATTGCAATAAATGGAACCGGTTAAGTTGTTTTGGCTTTAGTGAATCATGATTTCTCATCTTCACAAGTTTCCTTTACTATTAATGCTAACAATTTTGAAATTGCACTATCTCATCTCATATATGTATTTATTAGGATGATACAATAAAATATGGGTGGGAGTGGGATCTTTTCTCATCCTATCCAATCTATAGATTTTCCTATAGATTCACAACTCATGTAATTTTCTAAAACACAAGACAAGAATATACTCTACTCTTTACAGTGGAATCCCATAAAGATCAATGAAAACAGTAATCGATAAGAGGAAGATAATCAATTACAGATAACACAATATGTATCCAGGTAAAGCCTCAGCCCAAAACCCCTACTATCTATATTAAATTAATGAGAAATCCAAGATGATAATACAATTCTTTTTCGTGCAAGAACAATCCCAACACTCAGTATGATCAATATCCTTGCTCACAAGCAAGCTCAAGCCAATATCTATTCTTTTGTGTTTCTCTTCAAGCCCCTGATTCCTTGCACCCTTGGTCAAATAATTTGGATGAATACATTATGATATGCTCAACCTTGAGCTTAAACTGCACAAGTATTTCCTATCCTCTACCTAATGACATCCTTTGGCCAATACTTAGCCAAATTTCCAAGCCTCCAAGCTTTTTATTCTTTGCACAATTCCTGAGGGAATTAGCGTGTATTTAAAGGGAAATTCCTCATCCATAACTGCACAATCCAAAATTAGTTCCTTCTATGATTGTATGCATTATATTTACAACTCAATAAATCATACAACTAATAGTACATTGTCCCTGCACTCTAGTCTCAACTCGGTCTTTCTCTGAATTGACATGCATGAGTTTCTGATGAGGGAATCTTCAGTTAACTAGAGTGACACTTGTGGATTCAATGGTGCACCAACTGACTTTTAAATCTCTATTAGTTCCACAAACAATTTGGAACTACTTTAACTGAACATAACTCAGTAAACTTAGTTATCTAATTACAACTTCATAATTAAACTCATCCTAGACCCTTAAAAATTAGGGAGAACATATACTTGACTTCCAAAAGACTTCCAACTCGAAATTCCTAAGTTAACTAAATCAACTTAACTTGGTTAACTATTACAAGTTTCTATGAGAAAAGAATTTCAATTTTAATTCACAATTTAATTCAAGGACAAATTAAATTGGAATTTCTAGATTCTATTTTTAACATTTCTTGTTGCTATTTTCAACACAATCTTGGAACCTCTAGATACATAACAATGAGGGAAGTTTTACACTAGAACTACTTCCCTATCCATACACACTTTATGAATCTAAGTGTTAGAAAATGAGATCTCTATCCAACTTTCTAGTTATCTTGAGAGAAAAAAAAATGTTAATATGATAAAGAGAAATAGTAACAACAAATTGTGATTTAAACTAAATCTCCAAAATGAAAAGAAGTATGAAAGTATCCTCCATACATTTTCAAAAATTTCAAATAAATTTCCAACCATAAAGTTTGGCTACAAAATAATACCAAGATGTTGTATAACATTGTTATCTATTCTTCAAACAAAAATTAATATTTTACTTTCAACAATGTTTAACATTATATGGCTATATTACTTTGTATTTATTAATGTTTTTCATCTTGGTATATATTCTTCTAATTATTATTATTTTCATTCTTTACCATCATTATAATCATTATTTATGTATGTGGCAACATCCATGGTCAATTTTCTTATTCCTCCCAACTTTTACTTTGAAGGAGGTATTTGCCTATGCACAACTATTCAATATTATATATTTAAATAATGCTATTATCGAAGAGATTATATAATAAACAACCCATTTAAGCTTTATTTCCATCAAATATTTTACTGACATTGGATATTTTATCCAATGTACCACCAGATTAATGCTTTAACATAAAATTGGATTTATCTCAGGTGGCTAAAGGAATGATTATCATCCTCCCAACCTAGGTTCGATTCCCACAAGTAACATATTAAGCTTATATAGAGTATATTTATCTAGTGGCTTTCATCCTAATTATCAACTCGCCTCGTGGCCTTAATAATCTAGGGTTTTCCCTATGTATCATCTTTGAAATGAGGGAAATTATCTAAGGGTTTTCCCCAAGATTTGGAACATGGAAAAAAATTCAATATCTCATGGAAACCTTATGTGCCAATAAGTTTGGCCTTTAAAAAAAAGTGATAATACTAGTGTAAGTGCCTTAGAAGGTCATAAATAGCTAAATGTATGCAAGGGCTAACCTTTTGTACTACTATAGATTCAAACTTGGACCATCCTTTTGCGCCACTATAGATTTAACATACACTGCACATAGTACAATGCTAACATGATAATGTTTGCACTGGTTGCAAACTAATTACTAGTTACTTGATCGATTAATACATATTTCCATATACTAAAACAAATTTTGATTACTTATAGTTGTCTTACATCATCAAATTTTGTTAAATTGAGCATTGTGATGTCTAAAATATAATAAAATGGAAACATCGATAATGCGAGGAATGGACTTCAAAAACCAAAACAAATCTCATATGTTTTTCTTTCCTCCCCTCCTTATGAGAAATATATTTATATTCCATATGAGGAACTTGCATGTTTTGGTCCTCTAGGGACTAATCAAACTCAACAATGAGGCTCAAATCCTTTACAATAAATCTCAGCACGTGGTATGCAAGAATTGAACTAGGTTAGTAGTACATCAATTATTTCTCCCAACCACCCGAAGATAAATCCAAATGAAAAAACACACCTCTTAAGTTATGTGAATAAAATGCACAAGTTAAGTAATTTATTTATTATAAAAACCAAAAAACAATTGAAACCATGGGGCATGCCAATTTTATACATGTAGATCCAAGACAAGCTTCACCAACACCCTTAAAGTATCAAATGGTTACCTTGTAACAAAACATTAAATTCTAAGGCTAAAAGGAATGGGAAATGACATTATATACCTCATATTAAGGGAAATATGTTAGTTAAGCTATGTAATTAACCTTTTATGTTTAATTTGTTTTAAATATAATAAAAAGGTTTTCGAGTAAAATTAGAATGGTTTCCATGGTGGAGAATGTTGATGGTTTTAGTGTAGGGTAACTAATTGTTATGGAATTCAACTATCCCACATAACGCATCATATTTTTTATGTTAACAATAATATCCCATCATGGAGGAGATAGTAGAAAGAGGGTAATTATTCAACTCCAATGAAAAAATTGTGGCACAATTTGCATGGGGTCTTAGTCACACGAAAAACGACCAAGTAGAAATTCTTTCTCTAAGGAAGGGTCTATGATTTCTTTGGAAATAAATTTTAACACTATTATAGTCTTCATTTATTAAATGATTATAATTGGTGAGGTGGCTAAGGCTACAACGGAGTCGAGCTTTGGTTTCCATGTTATTCTCCAAAGGATTATCTTACTTGCCTCTCAATTCGATCCTATGCAATTTTTCCATGTTCGCAGCCATTTGAATTCAGTGGGCGAAGGAAGATTATATTTGGATAAAAAAAAATTCAAAATCATCTATATACCATAGTCATGACGAGAGCCCCAAGGCATATTCACTTTCATTCAAATTTTGATACATATGGAAATTTGTTTCAAAGTGGGGATGGGACATCTTCCTCCTACTCTAAATGGTCTATGGCTCTGGTTAAAAGGCTAAGTGATATTGGGATATGGAGATTTATTATTTTATGACATAGGTCTTCAAAATTTTCCTCAAGGTGCCCCATGCACCTTATTATGTGTCTCGAAATCTCTCCTCTCATATGCAAAATGAAGCATAAGAATTTAATGCTTATTTAATGGTGGGAGTGAATGGAATATAATATGGATTTGGAGCTTATTTCTTTGAGAAGTGGGCTAGATTTAATTTCATCATGCCATACCTTCAATCACTAGTCTATTCATCATACTCCGGAGGATTTTGGGTTAGATATGAAAATTTTCCTCAGTATGGCTCATGGCAGTGTTTCAGTCTCAATTATATAATAGATTATGTGGAAATCTAGAAAATTATTTGGAAGCCTTACCTTGTTAGTCTTGGGGTGTGGGTTAACCTTGCTAGTCCTTTTGCAAGTCAAGTTCAGTGGCCCTTTCATGAAATGGAAGAACCTCATTGTCTTCCAGAGAGCCTTGATATTGGTTCATCGTTTCTTAAATTTTTGGATTTGGTTGAGGTGTTGCCAAGGTTTCTGGGAAACAAAAGGATGACATGGATGTGAGACAGTGCTAGTCTTCACAATTATTATTAGAAGATAAGTTCCTCCGACTTCTGAGTAGTCTAAAAATTTCTTTGAATGAATACCATAGGGAAGTTATTGCAATCATCACTCAGGTTACAGCTCTAAAGAATTATATGGTTGGAAGTTCTCAACTTTCTCTTGGAGGTGTTTCTCCTAGTGTAGTTCCTGATAAGAATAAGCCTCTTCACTCACAGAGGAATGCTAATCCTAATGTTGAACATTGTTGGTGGGAGAAACTAAGGTCAAGTTTATTGGTTTTAGTTAGAACACTTTTTGATATATTTTGTAATGTAAATACCTTCTTATACTTAGGATCTTTTGTATATTCATTAAAACATATATATTTGTATTAGGGAAGAAATGAAACCCTAGAGATGGAATTAATTTTGTATGGTCTGGTGAATATTTACATTGTCAGAGAATAGAAAGATCTCCTAAGGGTTCTAGCCCATAACCTATTATTATTAATGCAAAACACTTAACTGTTTCTTTAAAAAAAAAAACATGAGGATTTGGATTGATAGTGAATGGGTGTTATGTTAAGGAACTCCATACAATAAGGTCTCTGATTCTATAAAACCCTCTTGCCACATTTACCCAAGTTAACCAGTCCATTGGGGTAAACATGTGACGAGTGGCTACTACAATCTAGTTCAACTCCCCATGTACAGTTATGAAAGTGGAACCAAAACATGACAACCAATCTAACCTTCTGCCTATGTCACAGAACCTACATGAGCCAACCAACCCTTCCAGGTGATCAACCCTTGAGACAAATTGGCACTTCATTACCATAGAGCCTTAGTCTCTCCCATGACATGGGCATGTGTGTGACTAGGGCCCCCCAGGCACTCTCACAGCATGGGTATGCAAGCAACTGAGGTCCTTTTTTAGCTAATTATGAGCTTGCGACCTTGGTTTCTGTGCCACCTTTTAAGGGCCAAGATTCAAGCCACTGGCCATAACTCCATGAAACCATTGGGAATTGAAAGTAACATCGAGACATTGATAAAAATGCAAATATTTGAACAAAGACTCTACATGACCCCTACTAGACATGACAGGAATTTCATCAAACATGTCACGAATATGCAATCTACAGGTCTTAACAACATATCTGACAATAGGGGTCTCATACTTATTTAAGAAACACAAAGAAGTGTTGATTCCTTATCACATTACTATTTCATCATCTATTAGGTCATACATTCATTGTGCATTCACTTACAATCAAAACATGATGAGATCCATACATCATCACTGTCATAAAACATACTCATAACTAGCATATTAAAAATAGAAATAATAAGGATACATAAACTATAAATGCCACGTATGAACCAATACATTATCTTATAAAATAACAAGGAAAGTAACTCTTATTAATGAATGTAAAATCCAATCAGGTATGAGACTTCCATGAACCACCCAACCATAGATTGGCTTAACCAAATATTTCTTTCAACCAATCACCCCCATTTCATATTCCAAGCATGGATGTGGGACTCATAACCAAAACTCAACCAGGTTTTTTTGAGGCTACACCACCTCACCCTCATCAAGAGAACCAAGATTAACCTCAATCCTCACCAGATTACTAGGTTAAAACAATTATGGATGCCATCGTATTTCTCCACCTGCACCATGGGGAATTTTCCTGTCTCCTAGTCTCTAGTATTTACCACAATCCATAGTTTGATTCAGGATCACTAGGTCATAACCGAGACACTAGTCTCCGGGCTTTACCATAATCCACACTGGATCAATAGGCCCTAACTGAGACTCCACTCTCTAGGCTTTACCATATATCCCATCCCTAGATTCCTAGGCTTGATGGAGAGAACCCACCTCTAGGATTTACCATATATCCCACCATTCACTAATTGAGGATTCCTAGGCCCACCGAGGAAACACAAAATCTAGATTTACCGCAACCCACAGTCTAGTTCAGGGATTACTAGGCCATGTGTTCTTTCTTTTATAGATCCACCTAACTCAATTTTGAATCCATCCAGAAATCAAGCTAAAAAAAACATGAGAACCATCAAACCATGGCTATCCAAAAATGGCAAGAGAATATTGAAGAACACTTTCACACCTGGAAAAAAACATGCCCATGATAGCGGGAGAACTAATATTACACATGCATAACCATGCATGCCAAAACTAGCGAGGAAATCATACATCCAAATTGATACCTACAAATAATCCCACTGTAAGTTCTTGATCTTTCTCTTCCTTACTTGATCCTTTCTTTCCTTTGCTTTCTTTTCTCTTCTTGATCCAATGCTGAAGTGCTCCAAGAAAACTCTAAGTGTCCAAGAGTGAGAGAGAGAGAATAGAGAGAGAGCTCCTAAACTGAATTGACAAAAGATACAAACTGATCCTGAGAAGCCTTTTCCTCCTTACATGCAACTTGTGACCTTTCAGTTTCCTTTTCTCCTAATTTCAATTATTTTCGTAAATAAATTGCCAAAAGTGTCATTTTTCCTTTCCAAAGTGTTTGGCATTTCCTTTTTCATTTTCCCTAGCCCTTATAAACCAAATGAACACCCACTCTAGGATGTATTTTCCCAACATATAGCTTGGAATAAGTGTCTCATAACCAAGGTTATTATTTTACCTTTATTAACTTTTATTACATGGAATTTCCACTAGGGTTGTTACACAACCCTCCCCCTTGGGGGAACACCATCCTCGGTTTTCAATGACATCTACAACCAAAAAAATCGTTGTGAATAAAACATACTACCCATGTAGCATTATAACTTAGCTCGATGCAGTATTTACAGTGATCAACCTACTAAAAAGAAACCAACATGACAACATAAAAACATGACAATCATAATAACATGACACCCATAATGCTTATTAGATATTTATAACATAGATCATGGTGTTATTTACATCCATATACATATGCACATATACCAAAAAATGCACCAAAAACATTCGCTCAACTAGCAAATAAGGAAGGATAAATAGCCCACATCTAATCAACAATCTCTCATGTAGCTTCATCAGGCCCAAAGTGCTTCCACTGCACTTTAACCTGCTCGATTGCTCGATTCTGGAGCATGAGAATTTTTCTATGCAATATACATTGAGGTTCCTGTAGGAATTCTCCATCTTGCTCCACCTAAAATATAAACCATTCAATCACATGATCAACATATTTAACATATTTCTTATGCAATGAAACATGGAAAACATCATAGACTTTCATTTTTGGAGGCAATGTATGTCAATAGGCTATTGGTCTGATCCTTTCAAGAATACTGAAAGGTCCATAAAACAGAGGTGCCATCTTGGCACACGATCCAATCCGAAAGGAGCTCGTCTTTGGCGCTATGTGAAAGTACACCTGTTCCCCAGCTTGAAACTCCTTAAACAACCTGTTTTGATCCGCATAGATTTTCTTCTTATCCAAGAGGGACTACTTCTCTGGGCTTTGGTGTCAATATGGTGTAGGCTGCTACATTAAGTGCTACCAATAGTGATGATGTACATAAGAGGTGACATCGTTATCATACAAGGAAAATGCCCTCACGCATGAGTGTGTTATATACCTAGGGGGGATAATATGGGGTACCAAGGGATATATACCTAGGGGGGATAATATGGGGTACCAAGGGAGGTACCCAAGGTAATAATGTAATAATGGGATGGGCCATAGTAATAAGTAAGGTGGTTAACCCATATCATGTAAGGGACCACAAGTAGTTAGTAATAATGTAATGGGCCCATGGTATTAGTCGATGGTATGAGGGAACCATGGTAATGATCCATGTTATTTTATTTATGAGGCCTATATATAGGCTAGAGACTCAATGTCAAGAAATATAGTGAAGGATTATTGTATGTACAGGCACATGGCTTGTGGAGGGTTCTC
>APFE030716460.1:24391-48130 GCA_000404065.3 Pinus taeda | reverse complement strand
ATAATTTCAGTTATTATTCTAATTTGATTTCATTGATAGCCTTCACCTTCTTGGTTATTTAATTATTTAAGGCATCCATGAGGTTATTATGTTTTCATAGTGAGTTATTATTTATCCTTGGTTCTAATTTGGTTTATTGTATTGCATTTATACTTTTATATTATTATTACAACTATTCCTAGTTGATTTTATTTAGTTATTTTCTTAGCAAATCATCTCTCTAAATTAACGATAAAAAATATGGTATATCTTGATTAGTATTAATATAAATATATATATATATATTATATATATATATTATATATATAAATATATATAATTAGATATAGAAGATAGATAGATAGATAGATAGATATTATCTCATTAAATAAATTAAATTATTTAATAAACAATCCTATTAACTTTTAGATTTTTTCGATAATTAGGACCATTAATAAATACAAATTAACTTTACTTTTTAAAATAACCATCATGATTATTAATTCTCTTAGTTTACCTTAACAAACTAATTTATATATTTAGTAAAATTAAATTAATAATTTAAGGCTTTAAACTTACCATTAAATTATATATTTATTTACATCCTAATAACATTGGTACTCATTGTACCTGATTTTACATATTTATAGAAATAGAATATTATATTATTAATCTTAAGATTATTAAAATAAAAGAATAATATTAAATTCATTAATATAATTTTGACCTGGCCTTTATTATACCTAATTTTTACTTATTTATAGAAGTAGGGTAATATATTATTAATCTTAAGATTATTAAAATAAAAAATAATATTAAATTTAGTAATATAATTTTGACCTGGACTTAGAGTCCAAATTAGCCGTTAATTAGTTGTTATGTAGCCGTTGGAGTCTCTGCTCAGTCTATTTAACATGCTAGGCCAGATTTGTTTCTTCACTTGTCCTGACGATGAACCACACTAGTTGGTTTGAAACGCGTCGACAAAGATCTTTCTCATGTGATTTACGCTGAAGCTCTTCTTACAAATTTGATGGATCACAGAAGCCTCAATTCTACAATAGATCACATATGTTATTCACTTCTTTACTGGAAGCTTCACCATCATCAACAAGGTCTATTGTTGGATTCATCAATTCATAACTTACTTTGCAGTCACCATCCACATGTGTCTCATCATAGTGAGATTCACCATCATCTTCACAATCCATGTTACAGTGGGGTTCTTGAGCATCTATATGACCTTGCTCTACTTCACACATAGAGGCTTCAACTTCTCACTCTACAATCTTTTCTATGTCTTCTTCATCCATATGCATGTCTACATGATGGTTTTCACTTTTATACTTTTTATGACCATCATCCACATTTGAGTGGGATTCTCCAAGCTTTGTCTTCCTCCTAAATTCTTTCTCATTTACTTTTATACCCGTAGTTGACTTTCTATTGATTCTTTAATAGACTATAATAGAAGTTTCTTTTTATGTTGCTTTCGTTTATACCAAATTATACTTCCAGGATCTTCCATGCTTCCTAGGAATTTGTATCATTTTCTACCTTGCACAAGAGCTTCCCATCCAATCCATGTTTTATAAGATCCAATATGAAGGCATCACATAGTTCATCATATGGGTTATTAGACCAATACTCAATCAACTCTTTGCATCGAAAAAAGTTTTCATTTTGAAAGTTCCCAAAACTTAAAATTTTTACCAGTAAATTTTGAAATTTTTGTAAGAACTATCGTGATCAATTAATTCTCGAATTGTTCTACTTCATCTACTTGTCTTTTAGATGCCCCGGCTATGGCTAGAACCTCTATGAGCTCTTCAAAATACTTTGGCTCTTCCTTTTGATTTCATTTCTCATTTTGCTTCAATATTTCTTTGTGACCCCTGACTGTCGTCTTTCTTTTGTCTTATTCCTTCTTTCCTTATTGCATTAGCCTACTACAAATGAACATCGTGTACACTTTATTATATTTAAAACTAAACATTTTAACCTTCACTTTAATGGTGGCTCCCAGCAGCTTCTAGCAATTGTGCTAAGCTATTTTGTGCATATTATTATGGAGGCTCATGCCTACATCTTATGGTGGAGAATCCTTCTCTGGTCAGTGGCAGTGGCTCGTTCCTCTTGATATGGTGGTGGCTTTGTAGGTTACTCACCCTAATATTTTAGTAGTTGCGTTAACAAACTCTCAAAGAGCTCTAGCCTCTACTTATGATCTGAAAATGGGGCACTTAGGCTTCTTGTCTAACTTACAAGACCTCTCCCACTTCCAAAGCTTTAAATTTTCCCAAGTCTTATTGATTAACCAATGTGGAATTAAGAAATGCTTGAAAATATAGGTATATGCTGATATTTATTGTTGGCTATTTATGTTCTTTAAAATCTGTTGTGTATGCTGATATGTAAATACATATAATAAATACTAATGCATCAAGAAACAAAACACACATCACAACAATTTAATTAGGATTTCACCCACAACTCTTGGGCTACATCTCCGTGAGCTCTAGTCAACTCAACTAGGCTCTCTTGGATTGTGGTATAAGTCCTTTTCATAAGCTCTTCACTCAACTCCTACTATTTTACACAAAAACAATGGGTTCAGACACCATGTCATTCTCTGTCTCTTGAAGCTCTAGCTCTTGGCTCTTGGTTCTGGCTCTTGGCTCTGACTCTAGCTCTTGGCTCTTGGTTCTGGCTCTTAGCTCTGACTCTGTCTCTTGGCTCTTGGTTCTGGCTCTTGGCTTTGACTTTGGCACTTCGGCTTTGGCTCTGGCTTTGGCTCTTCGCTCTGGCTTCTTGGTCCTCTGCAACCTTCAGTTCTCTGGATTTTCACTTGAACTTCAAGTGACCTCAAAGGCTCCCTAAGGTGCTCAGCACAGTAGCTATTCGGCTCTCTCTGCTCTCTTAGTTCTCTAATACTACTTTCAGCCTTCAACTTGCTCTCCATTGAGCTCCCTACCTCATTTGAGGTGAGCTTCTAGCTTTTTGGCTACTCAGCTCTTGGCATGTTGTCAAGCCTTCCATGCTCTTGTGGCTTTCTGTAGCTCAAACTCATGAGCTCTTTGTCACTTCCTCATCTTGAGGAAACATCCCTTTCGCAATCTCCCCAACCTCTGGTGGCTCTATGCCTTTGTCAGCTCTGTGGCTATGGCATGTTACAGCATTAGCTCTCTAGCTATGCTCTAACCTCCCTGAAAAAGGAAAACTAGCTTCTCCACTTGGATCTCTGGCCTTTTGAGGAATCCTCTGACTCTGCGGCTTCCATAGCTATTCATCTAGCCCTTCAATCATGAGGAATCATTCTTTGCCTGACTTTGCCTCTTCACGCTTCAAAACACATCCATGTTGCAGAAATGCCTGCTTGCAGTGTGGCACAAGGAATGATGGTTGTTCTCCCATAGAAAATGAGTCGGCGGCCTCCTTTCAAGCGAAAATCCACAAAATACTGTGTTTGAGGCTTGAAATTGAAATACACAGTAAAAGCACTATCAGGTGTGAAATTCCATTAAATCGCCCCTAAAATCCCTATCGGGTCCGCCTTCCATCGCATATCGGAATCGCTTTAGCGGCATGGCTAATGGCCAAAAATCCATTAAATGGGAAATACAAAGGAAAATCTGAATTTCTGAATTTGAAATTTTATGAAATCGGGCTTTTAAACCCCATCGAGTCTGGTCCTAATTGTAATCTCAAGTCGCAACGGCCCGGGGGCTTCCCCTTTGGTATTGCTAACATCGATTCGTTAATATCGATGGTCATAGTCGTAAGTCACACAGCCCGGGGGTCCTTCCCTTTTGGGATCGCCGACAGCGATCCGCTGATATTGGCAATCGCAGTCGCACTATCGCATCGGCCCAGGGCCTTTGCCTTATGGGTGCATATGCCTACCTCCGACCCAATCTGCTGATCCGATCATCAGAGATCGTTGATCGAGGGTCTCTTCCACCCGAACTTAAGTCCTCCTCTTGGCCTTATGTGATGCGATTTCATCAAATAGCCTTTTAGGCAATTTCTAAGGGATTTTTTCCTCTTTTGCCAAAGAATAAAGGGGAACTTCTTTTTGTGATAACTTCTTCATCTGAAGTCCATTTTTTCCCATTCAAGTTGCATTGGAATCAAAATGAGGATATCTATGCAATGAGACTATATCCGAGAGAAACCTGCAATTTTCATTTTCCTCTGATTTACAAAGGATTTGTGCCATTTGGCAACTTTTACCTCTTATATGAAGTCTTTTAGACTTAGAGGTTTATCCAGGATCCATTTTTGGATCACACCTTCCCACTAAAAGAACTTTTGGTCTCCAAAACACTCATATACTAATCTAAATAGTAAATGAGAGTGACTCACCCCCTTATTTCAGCCTCCCCACACTTTTTTTGCATAGTGCCTCTGAACCAAAGTTTTTGACCACTTCCCTTCTTGGATGGGTTGGTCTTCCTGGCAAGAACTGTCTTCCTCCTTGCCTTCCTACAGAACTTCTGCTGAAATGGTCATAGAAGCTAGTTGGAACTTCTCTACCTTGATCATTGATCCAAGGTGGCTCAAGCAAATGTGAACTACACCTACTACACAAAACTTTTATTTGTACCCGTTTGAAAAGCTGCCAACAACAACTATTAACAACAACAGGTATACAGACAACAACTGTATGGACTAAACTCCTGTTTCAACAAAAGAAACAGATTTCAAAACTTATGAACACATCCATATCTTCATCTGCATACAAATGATGGACTATATAACAAGCCCACAAAACATGCCTTTAAACAAATGACCTTTCAATTCAAGCATCTAGAAAATGACCATTAGGACTCTCTTTCAAAAGATGAAACACTTCATCATTATCTCCATTTGGAGACCAAGTTAACTTCTCCCAACTCAACATGGCATCACATGCATGTCAAAGAAATCAACCCTACAAGTTAATTACACATACATGTTCAAAAACAAGGAAATCATAAACATCCCTGTGCTCATGCACATCATTCTTATGCATGCATTTCATCCTTCAGCTTTTGCTTAAGCACATTGTACTTTTGAAGTTGAAATCAAATATAAGGTTTCATCCTTCAACTTTCGCTTAAGTACACTGTACTTTTGAAGCTGAAATGAATATAATGTTGCAGCAATAAAGTGAGTCTACCTACTCAACTTTCCCATTCTGCAACTTGCATTCGATTAGCAAAGAAATGGAATAAATCAAAAGACAATCATCCTTTTTGCAACAAACCTCTTGTGCTTCAATGATTGCCTTGAGGTCCTTTGGGAAAAGGAGAATTCCTTCAACCCTTCTTCCTTCTTGTCCTCTCCTGGACATAGCTATCCATATCTTTTCCCTTCACCTTTGCAAACTCAAACAATAGTCAGTTTACAAACAAGCATACATCAATCAGACAATCAGTCCTTGACTGCCTAACACCCTTCAGACAAGAAATCTCTACTCTTTCAATCAAGCATTCTAATATAACCTTCTTAAAGGTGTGGTTAATCAATCTTAAGATCTGATACCACCTAGTCTAAAAATGGGGCACTTAGGCTTCTTGTCTAACTTACAAGACCTCTCCCACTTCCAAAGCTTTAAATTTTCCCAAGTCATATTGATTAACCAATGCGGAATTAAGAAATGCTTGAAAATATAGGTATATGCTTATATTTATTGTTGGCTATTTATGTGATTTAAAATATGTTGTGTATGCTGATATGTAAATACATAAAATAAATACTAATGCAGTAAGAAACAAAACACACAGAACAACAATTTAATTAGGAGTTCACCCACAACTCTTGGGCTACATCTCCATGAGTTGTAGTCAACTCGACTACGCTCTTTGGGATTATGGTATAAGTCATTTTTACAAGCTCTTGGCTCAAATCCTACTATTTTACACAGAAACAGTGGGTTCAGAGTCATTCCCTCGCTCTTGAAGCTCTAGCTCTTAGCTTTGGCTCTTGACTCTTGGTTCTAGCTCTGGGCTCTGACTCTAGCTCTTGGCTCTTGATTCTGGCTCTTAGCTCTGACTCTGGCTCTTTGGCTCTGCCTCTGCCTCTGGCTCTTCGCTCTGTCCTCTTGGCCCTCTACAACCTTTAGCTCTCTATCTTTTCACTTGAACTTCAAGTGACCCCAAAGGCTCCCTCAGCTGCTCAGCACAATAGCTCTTCAACTCTCTCTACTCTCTCGGCTCTCTGCTCCTACTTTCAGCCTTCAACTTGCTCTCCATTGAGCTCTCTACCTCCTTTGAGGTGAGCTTCCAGCTTTTTGGTTACTCGACTCTTGGCATGATATCCAGCCTTCCACACTCTCGTGGCTCTCTGCAGCTCAAACTTACAGGTTGTTTGCCCTTTCCTCATCTTAAGGAAACATCCCTTTCGCAATCGCCCCAACCTCTGGTGGCTCAATGCCTATGTCAGCTCTGCGGCTGTTGGATGTTATAGCATGAGCTCTCCAGCTCTGCTGTGAGCTCCCTGAAAAAGGAAAACTAGCTTCTCTGCTTGATCTCTGCCCTTTTGAGGAATCCTCTGACTCTGCGTCTTCCACAATCATTCCTCTATCCCTTTGACCTTGAGGAATCATTCTTTGCCCAGCTCTGTCTCTTCGTTCTTCAAAACGCATCCCTGTTGCAGAAACACCTGCCTACAACATGACACAAGGAATGATGGTTGTTCTCCCATAGAAAATGAACCGGTGGCCTCCTTTCAATTGAAAATCCATGAAATACTATGTTTCGAGCTTGAAATTGAAATACACAGGAAAGGCAATGTCAGGCATGAAATTCGGATGTGAAAGTCCATTAAATCAACCCTAAAATCCCTATCAGGTCCGCCTTCCATCGCATATTGCAATCACTTCGGAGACATGGCCAATGGCCAAATAATCCATTAAATAGGAAATACAAAGGAAAATCTGAATTTCTGGATTTGAAATTTTATGAAATCGAGCTTTTAAACCCCATCGGGTCTAGTCCGGATCGCAATCGCAAGTCGCAACGACCCGGGGGCTTCCACTTTGGTATCGCTGACACCAATCTGCCAATATCAGCGATTGCACTCGCAATTCGCACAGCCCAGGGGTCCTTCACTTTTGGGATCGCTGATAGCGATCCGCCAATATCAGCGATCGCAGTCACACTATCGCCCCGGGGCCTTTACCTTATGGGTGCATATGCCTGCCTCTAACCTGATCCACTGATCCGATCATCAAAGATCACTAATCGGGGGTTTCTTCCACCCGACCTTAAGTCCTCCTCTTGGCCTTATGTGATTTGATTTCGTCAAATAGCCTTTTAGGCCATTTTTAAGTGATTTTTGCCTCTTTTCCCTAAGAACGAAGGGGAACTTCCTTTTGTGATAACTTCTTCATCTGAAGTCTATTTTCGCCCATTCGAGTTGCATTTGATTAAGAATGAGGAGATCTTTGCAATGAGACTATATCTGAGAGCAGCCTGCAATTTTCATTTTCCTCTGATTTACAAAGGATTTGTTTTATTTTGCACCTTTTACCTCTTATATGAAGTCTTTTAGACTTAAAGATTTATCCAGGATCCATCTTTGGATCAGACCAATGGATACAAACATTGATTTTCCGGCTACTCACAATAGCCAAGGCTCTTAGTGGA
Source organism: Pinus taeda (assembly GCA_000404065.3). Classification (NCBI taxonomy): domain Eukaryota; kingdom Viridiplantae; phylum Streptophyta; class Pinopsida; order Pinales; family Pinaceae; genus Pinus; species Pinus taeda. The sequence goes on along the minus strand of APFE030716460.1, from coordinate 40,520 downwards.
AGTAACTCCTAACCTTCTTAACTCCTTTGGTTCTTTGAAACCTTGCTAAACCTTGCTATGATACCACTTGTTACTTAGAGGCATATATAAACATTCTAACACAAGACAAATAAATGCACAAGCTTCTTCTTGAATAAATAAGCTCTATTCATTAATTATTCTCTTATATACATCCAATGAGCTTTTGTTATTCTCTCTTCTTATTTCACAGAAAGTGACCCAACCATGAGTATATAAGAACCAAATTTTCTAAATATGGAATCATGCAAACTCTAACTTTCTTTTCCTCGTGCAAACTATGATTTTATGCTTTCACTAAAATTTTCTAACTTCACTTTAACATAAATTGACATATTTATTTTCCTTAACTTGGCTTTTCTTGACAAGGCATGAACTTTTTAACCCTAACTCACTTGACTTCTAATATTAGACTTAACTTGCTTTCCTTCACTTAACTTAACTCTTCATACATCACATGTGTATGAGAGTAATTGAGTAATTATTATTTCTATCAAGTGAAACGTTTTTTATCAATGAAAAAGTTGCAATAAATGGTAGTAAATGAAATAGGAAATTTGGGGATAGGTTTGTATGAATTGTGCGCTGTTATAATTTTTAAATTTCTATAGGAGACTAGAGTTTACTTGGTTGTAACACATTTGAATATTTGACAACTATTAAACCAGTTGGGTTATTGATTCTATCATATTTTTTCATTCATATCATTTGCATATTAGTTATGTTAAGGCATAATTGTATGATATGATTATCTACATAGTTCAATAAGCATTAAACTTACGAATTATAATAATCGTGAAATATAAAAAGTGATGTGTATTATGGAATCACGTAGTTTTGGAGAAAATGGATGACATGAAATGAGTCACGATGAGCCTCAAACCTATAGTGATGGACCACTGGGTGCACTAAGTCAACCTCCCATGTGGGTGACTATAAGGGCATGACAATGCCTTTTCAGGTTAAATTAAAGCTTATGCTAGAGGTACTCTTGCAACCTCCTTCATAATTTATTTATATATATCTTTATTAAGTGAGGAAGATAAATCACATAGTCACTATTCTCTAACTCGAAATGATATCAATTACTAATATTACCTGGTTTCTTAATAATGCATTCATAGTTTTCCAATTACTAAATGAAAATATTTACTAAAATCTTAATACCTAACAATAAATTAATATCAAAAAATACTACACTGCATTTTGTATACATATATTTTTTACAATATTAGTGGAAAGCTTTTTTACAATAAGAAAAAATTTAAATACTAAACTATTATCTAATTATTGTTATTTATCTCTTTGATGTATTTATTTAATAGTGAAAAGAAAATTGAGATGTCACTATAAGACATATGCAAGAATCAAAGTTCTGACTTTTCATTTAGAAAGGGAAAATGAAACTTTGAAATGCATATATTGATGAATTTGTATTTTAGTTTATTTAGATTTCTTTATGTATAGTTTTGAAATATATTATATATATATATATATAATATTATATATATATATATATATATATTATATAATTATATATATATATATATATATATATATACAAACAATTGGGAAAATATTTAATTATTTTATCGTTATATAATATATAATTTCTTGCAAATTTACATCGAAGTTTTAGTTGATGTAGTTTAAATGTTTTGACATATTTAAAAAAAAATTAACTCATGGAGTGTAACTCAATTGACAATCAACTTGTTATGAATTATTATGTAAAAGTATGAGATCAAATACCCGTGACTGAGTTAAGCCAACTAAAAAATAATAATTTGATATGTATTTTGTAATTATTTTAAAATCAAATTATCTTTAATTTATTACTTTTATGTAATTTTTAATATAATTTTCAAATAAATATACATTAAATTAAATACTTAAAAATTAGTTAAAAATATTCTTAACTTATTCCAATTTTATATTTAATTCGAAGGATTAATGAAAAAGAAAAATATAATATAATATAAATAAGTTGATATGATTAAATTTAATGTAGTTTGAATATCTATTTTCAAAAATAAAAAATATAATTATCCCTTATCCACTCATTCTCTGTGCAAACTTCCCAAATGCAATGACAAACAAGTTGTCTCTAATCGTATCAGCAAAGATCGAAGGGACATAAGAGGAATTGATATTCGGGAAATCTTGTTGGGGACATAAAAGGAAATCTTGCAAGGAAATCAAAGGGACATAAGAGGAAGTGATATTCGGGAAATCTTGTCAGGAAAAATATCGAAGGGACATAAAAGGAAGTGATATTCGGGAAATCTTGTCAGGAAAAATTGTCACGTTCTTAAGAATAGATTATCCCCACAAAATGAAGAGCCCAAGAAATCGTTGTCTTTATATAAGATAAGGCTAATGGTAAGTGAAATAGCAACCTTGGTGTAAGCACTAGACAATAATAGACTGCAAACCAGCAAACTTAGGGCACAATGTCAGAGCCAATTTTGCAGGGGTTAATTTTATTGTTTAAATTAATACGGTTTTGTCTTAATTGTTAACTATCTTAAATAAATTTTGTCCTAATTACCATTGTCTTAAATATAAAATTTTGTCTTGAAATATTGTTGTCTCAAATTATTTCTATCTTAAATATAAAATTGTTTTAAAATATTTTTCTCTTCAACTATTTTTTATAAAATATAAAATTTTATCTTAAAATATTTTTTTTCTCAAATTATTTTTAACTTAAATATAAAGTTGTTTTAAAATATTTTTCTCTTCCACTAGTTTTTATAAAATATAAAATTTTATCTTAAAATATTTTCTTTCTGTCTTAAACTTATCCTTATGCTTTATGTACTCGTGGTGCTCAGGAGCCTGGGCTACATAGCTACAACAGCCCGTTAGTCCATTTTTCAGGACATAGTCGGTGAGTTTGTTATCTTCATCGGTGACCGAAGCCCTTCTCTTACCATTCGTCCAGCGAGATTTGAGGCAATGCCTTCCCGTTTGGATGCCCCTTGTGCGCTCGCCATTTTTCTCACGCGAATTGTTCTGCTTTCCCTTCTCACTGATCTTATCGGTTCAGAGTCAATCAAATTGCAGATGCAGAAACAATTAATTAATTTCATTGTGCCATCATTAATCCAACGATAACCTGGCCGTAAGTTACCAACTCTCTACCTCTCTTTGACTGTGCGTCAATGACAAAATCTGTCGAAACGACATGACGATTTCTCCTCTTTTTCAATCGTGTGGTGCACATTTGGTCGTAGCCGCAAACGCAGCCGCCATATTCTTTGCGTTCTGAGCACATGGCCTTCGGCATCGTTCCTCTTTAACATCTAATCTTGAATCACCATTTCTTCAGGAGTCGGTCACTAAGATTGGATTTTAACTTTAAAAATAATCGACATCAACGTTTAGAAATCAAATGTCACTACGCCAACCGATGACATCTAGGGAAAGCATGAAAGAATGATACCATGAATACGAGAGCTCATACTTGATGACCATTCTAGCCAACAGAAATTTAACTGTTGTTTGAATTTATCATCTTTTGTCTATTTCATTTCGGTCCTACATACTCTTTCTTGATTCCGCATCTTGGTCGAACGAAATTTCTCGTGTTGGCATTTATCATGCGTTGTTTATATGATATTGACCCACCATGAGGCAATGTTTTCCTTGAGAAAATAATTGAAATTTTGGTAAATTTGTATAATTTTTGGTAATTCTGGTTAAATCTATAAATATTTGGATTATAGATAACTAGAAGTTTTTTATAATGCTTAGATCATCTCAAGTATTAAAAGAACTATTTAAAGGCACCCACAATCAAATTTTCTAAACCAAAACCAAAAAACCAAATTCTAACGAAAAATGGCCGTCCTCACAAAATTGTCACTCAATGGACAACGCTTTTCCCATTGTACAAACACCAACAATCTACTCTGCCAGGATTATAGTATAAAGCATAAATGCAAGTACATGAACATTTATAAATACACATGCTTAGATCATTTCAGGTATTAAAAGAACTACTTAAAGGCACCCACAATCAAATTTTCTAAACCAAAACCAGAAAAACAAATTCTAACAAAAAATGGTCGTCCTCACAAATTGTCACTCAATCGACAATGCTTTTCCCATTGTACAAACACCAACAGTCTACTCCACCAGCATTACAGTATAAAGCATAAATGCAAGCACAAGAACATTTATAAATACACATTCTTACATCATTTCAGGTATTAAAAAAACTATTTAAAGGCACCCACAATCAAATTTTCTAAACCAAAACCAAATTCTAACGAAAAATGGTCGTCCTCACAAAATTCTCACTCAATCAACAACGCTTTTCCCATTCTACAAACACCAACAGTCCACTCCACCAGGATTCCAATATAAAGCAAAAATGTAAGCACATGAACATTTATAAATACACATAACCAAACACTATACGAGCGGTACTAAAAGCTAGCAATACATAACAAACGAATTTATTTTATTATAATAAGTCAAATCGTTGGGGGTTGTAGGCTAGGGAGGGACCATTGCAACCCCTGCTGAAGGAAAAGTAGAATTGTTATTAGTCCCTGCCTGGGACTATTAGCGTTCGATACGCAGTCAACTGGCTATTAGTTGATGCGTTGACCGCAAATATGTGCCTGCTATTTACTACTTAACCAAAGTTTACCTGCGCAATTTCCTGGCAAAAAAATTTTATCCAAAGTTTTTGTTTGGAGGTCTTATTGCCGGCCTCACGTCACCCGATGCGCTCAACCTGCGCTCAACTTGCGTTAGCCTAAGTTTTTTATCGCCGCGAAGGTAAGGAATTAATTAGTTAGTGAGTATCATATTTGCTGCTGTTGGTGCATCTGAGTACACATCAAGCGTTAGCCTAAGTTTTTTATCGCCGCGAAGGTAAGGAATTAATTAGTTAGCGAGTATCATATTTGCTGCTGTTGGTGCATCTGAGTACACATCAAATGCACGCATAGATTGCATGCAGTCCAGGTGTCCAGGTATCGCACACCCTCATTCTTACTGAGTAAGCAGCCTGTTACACGATAATCACCATTACATTATGCCCAGATATGCCATTTACCCTGTTTCTGTTAACTGTTTTTGTTTTACAGAGGAGATATTCTGCCACAGTTAGTCGTGGCACGACCATATGGTCTGGCAAATGCATCATCCGACTTCAGTTCAAGTCTCTCTGAATCTTTTCGCAAGAGTGGACAAGAAGATATTTCGATTTTGGCATCTCAATGGGCATTTGGACAGTAAGACAATTAGCCAATACCTCAATAAATTCAACTTGTTTTTGTTTGCTTTTATATAATGACAAAATATTGAACAGAAGCTGTTATTATCTTGCACAATATGCGCTTCATAATGTTGATGAATACAATTTTGCAGTGTGCCAATAACGCCTTTGGAGATGGCCATCGATTACTACTTTTACGATTTCGAAATTGCAGGTTCTTATCATCTCTGCAAATTAATCTCTACAATTATTGGGTTTGACAATTTGATATACTGATCTAAAAACAAATGACCAATCTAAAAAACAATTGATTGCACTTTGGTGTGCAGAGCCTCCCAGAGTGACGAGCTTAAAGAATGTGGAACCTGTTGCAACATTCGAATATTATGGGGATGATGAATATTTCGTGGCCGACAGTTGAGGATACGAATATATTGCTCACAAGTTAGCCCAAGAATTCCTTGAATCTCATAACGGAACTATAACGGACGACCGTCTCAAACTCAGGAAGGTAGGCTTTTCTATGAAGTACTGACTATCTATTTTTGACGCCATCTCTATTTAATTTGGTGTTTAAATCTAATTTCTTCAACTATTTAGTCTTGAAAATGAATTAGACTTAATAATTAGAAAAACAATTTCTGCAATATTAAGTTTTGGGAAGGTTTTGGGAAGTTTTGGGGTTTTCTTGTATTGACTTTGACAAGCAATTTTTTACTTAGATTTTTGTGTGAAACGATGTTTGCAGAATATTACCCCGCAACGGGTGGATATGAGAGTACCACTGTATTCTGCTGGCTGCGAAAGAAAAATTCGAAATGCTCTCTCCCATATAAAAGGTATTCCCGTTATTCTATCTGCATAACTACACTTAAATTATTACTATGTAGGAATGGATTGTTACAATGGAATATAGTCTGCTTACAATACTCAAAAGATGTGTTATACCAGACCCCAGAGATGCGTTCTGCGATGGATGTGGTCAGCTATTTTATTCTGAACATATTAAATACCTTTCCTAGTTTAGGTTTAGCGTCCTCTTAGCAATCTACAGGTTCCATTTGTATGATTCGGTCCAAAGAACAGTGCCAACTTGCTGCTGTTGGTGCATCTGAGTACACATCAAATGAATGTGGATTGACTTTGACAAGCAATTTTTTACTTAGATTTTTGTGTGAAACGATGTTTGCAGAATATTACCCCGCAACGGGTGGATATGAGAGTACCACTGTATTCTGCTGGCTGCGAAAGAAAAATTCGAAATGCTCTCTCCCATATAAAAGGTATTCCCGTTATTCTATCTGCAGAACTACACTTAAATTATTACTATGTAGGAATGGATTGTTACAATGGAATATAGTCTGCTTACAATACTCAAAAGATGCGTTATACCAGACCCCAGAGATGCGTTCTGCGATGGATGTGGTCAGCTATTTTATTCTGAACATATTAAATACCTTTCCCAGTTTAGGTTTAGCGTCCTCTTAGCAATCTACAGGTTCCATTTGTATGATTTGGTCCAAAGAATAGTGCCAACGACTGGAATTTGCACCCCCGGCAGGGACTACCACTACGGCAGTAGCTCCCTTGTTTCAATGATGTCTTGGAATAGTCCAACTATGGGGTCCTGGACGGTAGGTCCATCGACCAGCATAAGAATATCTATTATTTCGATGATGTCTTGGAATAGTCCAACTATCCGGTCCGTGACGAACGCGTTAGTCGGGTCGGTCAAGTCCATCGACCAGCATAAGAACATCGGTGACCCTATGACGGGGAAGGTAAAGGTCAGTAGTACCAATCTTGTAGAGCTGTAGCATCCACCAGATCACCTCTGGGATGGATGTAACGACCTGTAGCTCCGGCGTGAAGCACGACGGTGGAAAGTGCGAGCTTCTCCAAACATGCGATGACTTATGTGCATTTGTGAGGAGAGCTCCTTGTTTATATGGCATGGAGGATACATGGAGGCCGACTTGGCAACATAGAGGCTTTTGCGATGGAGCAAGGGCGTGGGTGAGGTCAGCTAGGCAAGCCATGACCGCCCTTCCAACGCATATATATGTGTTGTGCATTGGCTCATTTGGAAGCAAGCAAATCAACTCGCTCTACATCATTCACTCTACAAAGAGGTGGGCAGATTTAGTGCGCAGGTCTAAGGGAAGGCACAGTTGTGACATGCGCCCATTCTTGGGCTAGGCTGCACGGTGAGGCACGATTGTGGGTGAAGGTGCGGGCAGGAGCACCCGATGATTGAGTTGAGGTGTGCTCGGGTGTGTGGCGCCTGACAAATGGTTGTGGCGTGCACGGGTGTGGCACTCGGTTTGTGTGAAGGTTTGTGCGACGACTTGGCATGGGTGTATTGGCGACTCGGGTGAGCGCCTGCCCATCGTGCAAGTGTGCACGGTGACTTGGTGAAGTGTTGAGATTGTGGGCGCCCATGTGTGGCGACTCGGAGGTGTGCCTGAGTTGGACAAATGCCACGATCGTGCGACAAGGTGAATGAAGCATTGGTGAGTCGTGCGGCGACCGTGCGGAGGTGCTGACGAGTTAGACAACTGAGTTTTGCCTTGGATTGTAAAATTGACTAAGTATGAAACTTGGGCTTTCCAAGTATACTTATACATTGTAAACTGTTATATAATATATTGTTGGGCAGACTCATTGTTGAGGGAGTTGCCCCTCCTTTTATACTGTGCAATTGTGTTCATCATTTATAATTGTTGTTGATAATGAATGTGTATGGATGTTCCTTGGTATAAAGGATAAAGAATAATACTTGGTTGAGAATCACAAGCTAAGTAGGAATAAGTGGTTAGGCGTAGTCCACGAACATAAGTATTGGTGAAAAGAAAGTGTTCGGTGGTGCTGCACCTCGCCAAGAGCAGTTGAAAGACTACCGCTGGCCTGGGGGCATGACAGTTAGTATCAGAGCAGGCTGATGACCGGGTTGATGAAGAAGTGTTGATCCCACTACACTATCGTGAGTTGGTATCAGAGCAAGGTTGTTCGTGAAGAAGTGACAGTGGTGACAGGTACTTGCAGGGGAAAGCGGTTGGTGAACACTACTTCATAAGTGTTGCATCAAGGACTTGGGTTGCAGGTGAAGTTGTTGTATGGTCGAGACTAGATTGCAAACAAGGAAGAGGCTATTAGCAATGGCTAAATCTCATATTGCGTCTAATTACGGTGTGAAGGACACTACTCTTGGGTTCATTGAGAAAGTGTTGGAGAAAGTGGAGGACTTAGAGGCTTACTGGAATAAGAAGATTGACTTGGTCGTGAAATATCAAGAGGCCAAATCGAAGATGAAGGAAGAACTCAAGGAACTCCGAAGTCAACACGAGTACAATAATCTTATGCGTACACAACTTGAAGTAACGGTCAAGGAGGTTGAAGAAGAAAGGGACCAGGGTCTTGCAGACATCGTGGACTTGAAGAAATCTCTTGACGAAGCCAAAGATGAGATCGTGGTGTTGAAGAAGGTTGTGAGGCATAACCCAGGTGGAGGAGTGCCTCATGGGAAAGTCAAGGAACCAGAATCGTTCGATGGTACAAGGAGTGCAAAGACTCTTGGAAACTTTCTATGGGACATGGAACAATACTTGGAACGATTCGGACAATCTGATGATGAGACGAAGGTCAAGGTAACTACTTAGTTCTTAACAAAGGATGCCAAGATGTGGCGGCGAAGACAGATGGACCAGATTGCCAGTGGCAGTGCTAGTGACATCACTTCGAGGGATGCCATGAAGGGAGCTTTGCAGGCCCATTTCAGTCCTCAAGATGAAACGTGGGAAGTAAGGATGAAGATAAAATTCATAAAGCAGATAAGGAACCTTCAGACATATCAGCGGGAGTTTGCAAGTGTCATCCTAGAACTTCCTGACATGGCGGAGAGGGACAAGGTGTTCAATTTCATTATTGGGTTGAAGCCTTGGGCACACAATGAAGTGAAGAGACAGAGGATTAGAACACTTGAAGAAGATTTTGCTACTGTGGACAGGTTGGTGGAGCATTATGATGAGACTTCTGATGATAGGAAGAAGAAGTCCGACAAGCCAAAAGATAATAAGAAAGAATATGCTTCGAAATCGGATGACAGTTCGAAGACGAAGAAAGTCTTGAAGTGTTGGATATGTGCAGGACCACACATAGTGAAGAATTTCCCTTCTAAACCAAAAGTGGCTGCGATTGCACAATCTAATATGAAGAATGAAGAAGCTTCTGTGGGGATGATGTAGATACTTGGTGTTGCTGCTGCTATAGAGGTGATCTCTCGGAGGGATCCAGAGAGGAATAAGTTGGAGTATGTTCAGATGAAGTTTGGAGATGCTGATATACTCACTATGGTGGATAGTGGGGCCTTTCACAACTTCATGGGAGAAGATACTGCGAGAAGGATTGGGCTGAAATTTGTATCGATCAAGGCACAAATGAAGACAGTGAATTCTCCTCCAGATGAATTTCTTGGTGTAGCTGAAAATGTGGACACAAAACTTGGTGAGTGGTCAGGGAAGGTTGACTTCACTATAGCGCGATAGATGACTATCAAGTTGTGCTGGGAATGGAATTCATGAAACAATTTGATGCTATGATTGTTGCACATTTGAAAAAGTTGTACATTTACGATGGAAGGGAAGATGTACCCATTGGTGTGCCTACCATTGGAGTAACAAGGCCTGATTGTAAGTTGGCAGTGATGCAAATGGAGGACAAGAAGCGGAGGGATGACATGAGTAAGCGGTTGTCCATGGTTGAGACAAAGCTTACCGAGCAATCATTGGTCATCGGGACTCTGCCAGATAGTATCTTGGATTTGACAAGAAGGCTAGAAGAGGTCGAGGATGATGATGATGATGATGAGGCATATGTGAGGCCGAATGTCCAAGAGGAGGATCGGGTCACTTATCTACAGAGGATGGAGATTGAGGATCCTAAAAGATGGATTGAGATGATTAGTGAGGGTGAGCCTTCAGGCTCTACTCCCTCCACATCTTCTTAGATGGACAAGAAGATGGGGCTCATTGTTAGCTGCTCATGGAAATGAGTCCTTTAAAACAGGTTGAGCAGGTATGACAGATGGTGCAGGGATGGCTTGGCATCAGGCATCATAAAATGTTGCAGATGGGATGGAGTTTCCATGGACCTGAACATGGTGGTGAGATTCTTGGTGAGTCCGAGATGTGGCAGAATCCGAGATAGACTAGTGAAGGCATAAGGAGGAATATTCTTATGATTTAAGCATGATAGTTGGACTGATCACCCAACTAGTTCAAGTCATGGGGGCTAGTACTGTACCAGAGAGATGTTGGCATCAGGCAGATGTGGAGGACAGTTCATAGGATGAGGACGACACATGGTGGAGATGGTAGTTCTATATATGTTGCAGGGACGTTTGCAGTATGTGGAGGAGTTAACATCATGGACCAAGGATGAGACAGACTGGTGACGATCTTGGTGGATGGCTACCAGGATGGTATGTTGTCGAGGACGACAACGACTTCAGGTGGAGGAGAATGTAATGACCTGCAACTCCGGCATCAAGTGTGACGGTGGAAAGTGCGATCTTCTCCAAACTTGCGATGACTTATGCGCATTTGTGATGAGAGGTCCTTCTTTATATGGCGTGGAGGATACATGGAGGCCGATTTGGCAACGTAGGGGCTTTTGCGATGGAGTAAGGGCGTGGGTGAGGTCGGCTTGGCAAACCATGACCTCCCCTCCAACGCATATATATCTGTTGTGTGTTGGCTCATTTGGAAGCAAGCAAATCGACTTGCTCTACATTCACTCTACAAAGAGGTGCACAGGTTTAGTGTGCAGGTCTAAGGGAAGGCACAGTTGTGACATGCGCCCATTCCTAGGCTGGGTTGCATAGTGAAGCACGATTGTGGGTGAAGGTGCGGGCAGGAGTGCCCAGTGGTTGAGTTGCGATGTGCTCGGGTGTGTGGCACCCAACGGACGGTTGTGGTGCTCGGTTTGTGCGTAGGTTTGTGCGACGACTTAGCATGGGTGTCTTGGCGACTCAGGTGAGCGCCCGCCCATCGTGCAAGTGTGCACAGTGACTTGGTGAAGGGTTGAGATTGTGGGCGAAAGTGTGTCTCGGTTGGAGGCGCCCGTGTGTGGCAACTCGGAGGTGCACCCGAGTTGGGCAAACGACACGATCGTGCGACAAGGTGAACGAAGCGTTGGTGAGTCGTGCGGCGACTGTGCGGAGGTGCCGACGAGTTAGGCAACCGAGTTTTGCCTTGTACTGTAAAATTGACTAAGTATGAAACTTGGGCTTTCCAGGTATACTTGTACATTGTAAACTGTTGTATAATATATTGTTGGGTAGACTCATTGTTCAGGGAGTTGCCCGTCCCTTTATACCGTGCAATTGTGTTCATCGTTTATAATTGTTATTGATAATGAATGTGTATGGGTGTTCATTGGTATTAAGGATAAAGAATAATACTTAGTTGAGAATCACAAGCTAAGTAGGAATAAGTGGTTAGGCGTAGTCCACGAACATAAGTATTGGTGAAAAGAAAGTGTTCGGCGGTGCCGCACCTCGCCAAGAGCGATTGAAAGACTACTGCTGGCCTGGGGGCGTGACAGGTGACCTTCCAGGAAGTCCTGGTTACGGTGCAAGCCTCGAAAGTGATGATTGACGCTGTGTGATTCATTTCACTAGTTTCAATCCCATTTCTTCACCCATGCAAAGAGTGCTAAGTGAACTATTCAAAAATCATTAGAAATTAGTCAGTTACGGCTACCTCTCATGGAAATGGTCATACCAAACTTACTTAACGCAATTGAAGCCCAAAATAAAAATGAAAACTAATATAATGCACTACGTAAAACCCCCTAATACTTAAATTCAAAAAGAGTGAAGGGATCTCTACTTGAATGGTTCATAAGGCACAATACTTGCTAAGGTTTTGCAAATGGGGTAGCAAGCTAAGTGGGCTTGATTGTGGGGAAAACTCCACAGTTAAGCGCACTTGAGCTAGAGGCGATCTGGGATGAGTGACCTCCCGGGAAGCCCTAGTTACCGGGTGCAAGCCCCAGAAGTGATGATTGACGCTATGTAATTCATTTCACTAGTTTCAATCCCACTTCTTCACCCTGTGAGCATAACCCGATGCAATGAGTGTTAAGTGAATTATTCAAAAATCATGAGAAATTAGTCAGGTACGATTACCTTTCAAGGAAATGGTCATAAGTGAATGACTTACTTAATGCAGAATCCCAAAAAAATGATATATAGTATAATATGCAATGAGTGCTAAGTGAACTATTCAAAAATCATGAGAAATTAGTCAGTTACGACTATCTCTCATGGAAATGGTCATAAGTGAATGACTTACTTAATACAGTTGAATCCAAAAAAAAATGATATATAATATAATGCACTGAGTAAACCCATATTTTTATTTTTTTTAATAATTTTTATTAATTTCTCTAAAATAGAATAATTTTTCTTTTTAAATTTTAAGTTAAATAATGTAATTTGCAAAAATTTAATATCACGATATTTCATTGCACCAAATTTATTTATACACTCAAAGTATATTTTAAACTATTTTAATTCACAATCTTACTAAAAATTACAACACCAATCCAAAATAAAAATAAAAACTCCGTTTTTAAGCTGCTCGATTTTAAACGATACACTTTATTTATAATTAAAAAATATCCTATCATCTTCCCAAAAATCTATATTTTCACCTCATATGTAAAGTTTATATTTAATTCTTTTTTAAATATCCAAACAAGTTAGCAAACTTTTTCTTAAGGCGAACTTCGGCTTTTATCAATTCAATCTCATCAACTGTTTATATAGCATGTCATTACGGCATGGGGTATCGATCATCAAGAGTTTGGTTGATAGTTTGTTTTATGGAGCATTTATCGACGTGTCATTCGGAGGTCCAACTGAAGCCGAGACATAGTCAATATAAAATTTTGGTACCGAGATCTCTGGTAAGTGAGGAATTCTGTCGACAGTGAGAGATGTACTTACATGCATGGTTATAGTTATGATCAATGTTAAATTAGATTTGAAATTTAGTAAATTTGGGAATATTTCTAAATTCATGACAGATAGATGGAAGATTTTAAATTTTTTATATTAAAAAGTTAATATAAAACTTGATTGATATAAAATTATAACTTGTTAGATAGAAGAGAGATGTAGCTAATAATATATAAATTTATATGATAAATAGATAATGGATTTTGGAAAATTTTGAAAATTTATATGATATATATGTAAGTGATTTTAAAATATTTTGAATAATTATATATTAAAAATTTTAATATGAAATTTGTTAATGTAAAATATAACTAAAAAAATTTAAAAAATACTCAAAACAATTTTAACAACAATTTCTTCAGCGGAACTTGAATTTTGTGAATTCAATTCCAACAACACACTAGTTAAAATAGATTTGAGGTGGACTAGCAGTGATAGCAACATTAATATTGTTAAAATAAGATAATTACTCTTGCATGAGGAGTTGGCTAAACATAGAGAGTTAGTTAACTGAGTATTTGAGTGTTGAGTCAACTCAAGTTAAGACGAGTTTTAGTGCCTGGTTGCATGTCAAGGCGAGTAGCTAGTTGGAAAAGGATAAAAACCCTTCACTGGTTCATTGTAAGCATCATATTTTGTATGATCAATAGAAGAACAGCAACTTGTGTTTTATGTGTGAATTCATACTTTGTCTCCTCAACATTGGAAATTGGTATTATAGTAAGGGTACAAAGAGACTCTGAAAATAAATTTGCAGTTATATGTATGACAGAAGAGAAATTCATATTTTCTGGTTAACAATGATAAATCATGTTTTGCATACACATGGATTCCATCTGTGATTGGAAGTATGAGAGAACTAATGCAACAGTTAATTTACGTCGAAGGAGTAAGAGAGCTCACAGCCACAACGTGCAGAGCCGTAACATGTGATTGATTTTTTGAACAAAGTGAGGGTCGAAAGCCCATGTAGGTAAACTCGTTCGCGTGGAAGTGGGCAAGGTGTTCACTAATTAAAGAGGCAGTAGTCTATAACGCGACTTTTTGAAAGCTTTTCCGGCGGATTTTTCCGGCCAAAATCCGGGAGTAATTTATTGGAATCCCAAGTTTTATAGCTAGTTTCTGCACAATCAATGGCTCCCAGGGGTTTTTCAGGGCGCTGAATCCAAATATGCAGTTAAAAAACCATTTTAACTGCTAAAAATCAAGATTTAACCTCATTTCTTCCGCCGGATTCTGTCACCGGAATCTCCAAAAAGTCCCATTATAGACAACTCCATTAAAGAGAGACCCAATTTTGGCCACCGCTATAGCCTCTGGTTCTTTGGAGGGGAATTCGTAAGTTGAAGAAATGTCAACCGAAGTAAAAGTCAACGCGGAAGAAAAATTCCGAAAAAAAAGTTGTTAATTAATGTGAAGTTTTTAATGAGACCTTTTTAAAAAGGTGTGAGTGTGAGCTCTTTTTAATTAAAGTTGTAGAAAAGTTTTTTTTCATCATCGTATAAAAATAAATAAATTAGGGTTTATTTGAAAAGATTTGCAAAGCTTATAAAAGGATTTTTTTTGGGTTTTTAAAGAGAATTTTTTGGAGAAAGATGGTTTTTTCAAATTTTTAGTCGTAGCTCCCATTGTTTACAGTGAAAGATTATGATGTGTGGGCCATTAAGATGGCGACCACGTTGCACGCACATGATGTCTGGGATTATGTCCAGATCGAGTTTTCAGAGCCTGTTGTGGCTACAACCACCACCCTATTAAAACATGCTCTGGTAGCAAATTTGAATGGGTCCACTAGAAGTTTGATCTTTCACTTCTCTGAATGATCTATTTTTATCCCAAGGATTTTAACACTGTGTTGAGTCAAATCTTCAATTTTTAATGATCAAGACCTCCTTTAATAAATCTCTGTTGCATGATTCATTCACAACCCAGTCTAGCCCTTCATTCATATCCTTCATTGGGACTCTTTCAAATCCTCATAAATGTTCATGGTGCACTATGCCCACGCATATAATCACCCCACTTTTTAACCCTCAAAACAGTCTATCACACCTCTTTTTCCCATTATAACTCTTGTCGCTTTGCAAAGCATGCATAACTTTCCCTTTCCGCTTATCGGGATCAACACTGCGCACCACTATACACCAGACCCGATGGCATTGTTTGTTGGATCAGGTGCTTAGCAAATAAATTAAATACACAGCAGAATTAACACAGCAGTCAAGCACATAAACACAATATTTAACGTGGTTCACCCAACCAATCTGGGCTACGTCCACCAAACATAGGCATCAGGAATATATTAATCAAATTTGGAGATTACATCAAGAAATCCTCACACTCTCATAGCAAACCATTTGAATGGTTGCCTATTATATAGAATAGAGAATCTAACAACCTCATAACTCCCTCACATCAAATATAGGAGGCATTAACTCCCTCCCAACAACCTGGAGCTAATCTAGAAACTGAATCCCTATTGTTGTCATCCTTCAGAGATTTTTGCCTATTTGACTCAAACAGAAAATCTCAACAATCTCCACCTTGACAACAATTCGCTTGATGCCCTGTTATTATTATTTTATCTTTTATGCAAGCCAAGAGAAGCCAAACACCAGCGTAGCTTCTCCAACAAAATTGGTTTCGTGAACATGTCTGCACAGTTCTCCTTTGTATGCACCTTTTCAAGAGAGACTCCCCTTTCAGTGGTAACCTGTCTTACAAAATGGTACTTAATTGGAATATGCTTTGATTTACTATGATAGGCCGGATTCTTAGCCAAATGTATTGCACTTTGACTATCACAAAATAACCTGATGTTGTCCTGTAACCTACCAAACTCACCAAGCAAA
>APFE030716460.1:0-13371 GCA_000404065.3 Pinus taeda | reverse complement strand
GATACTAGATATCACTTTATTAGAGAACTTGTGAGCGATGCAAAAGTTCACTTAAAGCCTTGTAAATCTAGTGATCAATTGGCTGATATATTTACTAAGTCATTAGCAGAAGATGTGTTTGAGTTTCATAGAAGAAACTTGGGTGTTGTAAGCTTAGCTGAGACATAGACCAACATACATGTTTTAGTTTTCATAAGTTATGTTTTAGTTTAGCAATCGTAATTAAGGGGAAGTGTTAAAATAAGATAATTACTCATGCATGAGGATTTGGCTAAACATAGAGAGTTAGTTAATAGAGTGATTGAGTGATTGAGTATTTGAGTGTTGAATCAAGTCGAGTTAAGAGATAGACGGGTTTTAGTGTGTGGTTGCATGTCAGGGCGAGTAGCTAGCTGGAAAAGATAAATACGTTTCACCGGGTTCATTTTAAGCATCATGATTTGTGTGATCAATAGAAGAGCAGCTGATTGTGTTTTACGTGTGAATTCATGCTTTGTCTCCTCTGCCTTTCCAACAGATATTACACATATCGTCTTGTCCCCATGTTGTATCTTGTCCCGCTCCATCCTTACAATACTCATGAATCTCCAACTCTCCACTTCCTCCTTGAAATATTGCAGGATTTGGTTTTGTATTCACTTGTTTTTTATTCAGAATTCTTGAGCAAACCAATTGATCACCAATCCCTCCTCTCCCGATCTGATAGCTCTTCTGCCAGCTGACATTAATATGAACATACCTAAGGACACCCAGGTTTACATCATATCTCAAATTTGGACGATACTTCCAATAATCCTCAACATTGAAATTGTTGGCCGCCATTTCCATTAAGAGCCCACTATCTTGGTCCACTGAATTTAGTGGCAAGCATGACTGATGGACAGTCTCCTAATGATGCACGCTTACTATATCTTTCAGGATTATGACTCCTAAGAGCTCATTGGTATAAGGAACCTCTAAATTGATAGTTGCAAAATCAGCTGCAATATTTGAATAGGAGTGACCAGTGCTCCATGCACTTATTCTGGTAGATTTTGTGAACGAAGACTAATCGATCATGATGTTGTTTTCATTTTTCTGGTCACCATTCTCAATTTTTCCTTTAGATGATTGTGTTTCAACAAGAACAGGGATGATAATTCCAGTTGAGCCCAGAAGGTGATTATTGGCAGGTCCAGCCAGGTCATGAGGTGGTACTGTAGTCGTACATCACTCTAACATAAATTCATCGCATGTCATTGATGTTGCAGCCTTGTAATTATATACGCACTGCGCTTGCTGACTGGGAGATATAAAAGTTGTATTAATGGTGTCTGGATCAATTAAAAACTCATAATTTCGATCCCATGCTATTTGTTTTAATTCAAATACACGTGGAACACAAAACTGGTTTTCTCCAATATTGAAGGTTTCGTCGTATGGCTAGTATCTTTCTACTAACATGACTTCCTAGTACGGCTGCGTAGAGTGACAACGTAGCAATATCCTGAACATGAGCAGGCACTCAATCAGCACTACAAGTTTGATCGAACTAGAAAGGGAAATTAGGTGTGTTGTTGGTGGAGGGGCCGTTGTGTTTCAACATGAGCTTCTTCTTGATGGAAAATTTCCAGTAATTCTTGATCTCATTGTCTGCCTGGCAAATGCGCCGCAATTTGATACCACCTGCTTATCATTTTCATGCATAGTTAAACCTATTGGCTAGTGAATCAAATGTTATGCACATTCAAAGAAAGGATAGAAATTAACTAACGTTGAGAGAAGGCATACGAATGCAGAGAGGTAGAAACCTATTATCGAGAATGGACTGCAAATGTGTTATGAGTCCCTCTTCTTGGACTGAAGGTGCACCATGCTTCAACCTGCCCTGCTGTAAGTAGTTAGTCCATCTCAACTTGTAGCTTTTTCCACATCTACGCATATTTATATAATGCATTATTTAAATTTAAAAGCTATGTCAACTAGCATAGACATATATTAAATTGCCAAGAAACATACATATTAAATCATAATAAACATTAACATGTTAAAATTAAAAATTATAAGACTAGCACACCTACATTTATTAGGAGTATATGAAATAAATTTACAACTACAGTTATCAATGTGGTATCTTGGTATATCCACCATCCACTACATTAATGATTATTAGGTGTATTTTATTAAATGTTAACTATTTCTAATTATTAATAGTTATTAAAATATAATAGTCATAATATTTTATTATATATTTTACTTATTTAAAAAAATTAAAATTTTAATTTTTATTTGTATTACTAATATAATATTTAGTTGTTATATTAAATTTTTGCAATATTAATATAATTTAAACTTTAATATAATTCACATTATAACATAATAATAACATATAGTTCTGTATTAATATGTATTTTATCATAATACTTATTATATATAGAAATATAAGGCCTAATAGATTTATTTATTTTTTTCGGAATATATTTATTTTAATAGTAAAATGCCTAATAATAAATATATTAGTTAAATTTTGTTAATATATTCAATAGTTATAATCGAACTATAATATATAAAATATGAAAACATAATAATTTTTATTCATTATAATAATTATATTCCCTTCCTGTCTTTAATAATTTTATTATATTATTAATATAATTTCAATATATTTATATTGACATGGTCTGATTTTATTAATATGATTTATAATTAGAAAATCTCCTGTCAATTTAACGAAAATCTATATTTTCACTTCATCGCTTGAAGTTTACCTATAAAAAATTTAAAAACTATTCAAAACAAGTTTAACAACATTTTCTTCGAGTGAACTTGAACTTTATGAATTTAATCCCAATAACACACTAGTTAGAATAGATTTGAGGGATGAGAAGCCATAGCAGTGTTGATATTGTTAAAATAAGATAATTATTCTTGTATGAGGTGTTGGTTAAATATAGAAAGTCAATTAGTTAAGTAATTGAGTGATTGAATATTTGAGTGTTGAGTCAAGTCGAATTAAGTGATAGACAAGTTTTAGTGCGTGGTTGCATGTCAAGGTGAGTAGCTAATTGGAAAAAGATAAATACCATACACCGGGTTCATTCTAAGCATCATGTTTTGTGTAATCAATAAAAGAGCAACAGCTATTGTTTTATGTGTGAATTCATACTGTCTCCTCTACCTTTCCAACAAATTGGTATTATAGCAAGGTTACACAGAAATACCGAGAACAAATTTGCAGTTATATGTGTGTGAGAGGAGAGAAATTCATATTTTCTGGTTAACAGTGATTACCTTATGCTGTTTTGCATGCACGCGGATTCCATCTGTGATTGGAAGCATTAGAGGACTAATGTGGCATTAATTAACGTCGAAGGAGTAAGAGAGCTCACAGCCGCAGCTTGCAGAGCCGTAACGTGTGAGTGTTTTTTTGAACAGAGCAAGGACCGAAAGCCCAAGTCGGTAAACTCATTCGCGTGGAAGTCGGCGATGTGTTCGCTAATTAAAGAGAGCCCCAGTTTTGGCAGCCGCTAAAGCCTCCGGTTCTTTGGAGTGGAATTCGTAAGTTGAAGAAATGTCAGTCCAACTAAAACTCAACGCGGAATAAAAATTTTCAAAAAACTAAAGTGAAGAGCAATTCACGCAGCCAAGTCACATGGTAATATAAGGTTGATAAGTTTTTCGAAACGATTAACGTGAAGTTTTTAATGAGACCTTTTTAAAAAAAATGTGAATGTCAGCTTTTTTAATTCAAGTTTTATAAAATTGTTTTTTCGTTTTTATATAAAATAAAAAAAAAAATGTATAAAAATAAATAAATTAGGGTTTTAGTGAAAGATTTCGAAAGCTTATAAAAAAATATTTTTTTGGGTTTTTTAAAGAGATTTTTTTGGAGTAAGTTGGTTTTCTCAAAATTCCAATCTAAGTTCTCACGGTTTATAACAAAAGAATGATTTGTGGGCTTTTAAGATGGTAAGAATGATTTGTGGGCGTTTAAGATGGTGACCACGTTGCAGCCACATGATATCTGGGATTATTTTTAGTTTGGGTTTTCAGAACCTAAGGATGAGGCAGAAAAACAAGCTCTCAGTAATATAGAGAAGGAAAAATGAAAGAAAGACAAGAAGAAGAATGCACAAGCATTATAGCTTATCCACTAGGGAGTGGACTGAGCAGTGTTCCAAAAGATTATGATCACGTCTTCAGCAAAAATTGTTGAAAATAGCAACAAGAAATGCTAAAAATAACACTGTTATAAATAGCAGTTCAGCCAATGTTGAATTTAGCAACAATGGTTGGAAAAATAGAAGTGCTAAAAATAGCATTCTATAAATAGAATTTCGGGATACCTTCTTATTTTATTCAGTCCCTAAACTAAAATAGTGAAGTAAAATTCGAATTTGATCTTAGCAGCTGTTTGTAGCATTATTTAATTCATCTTGAGTTAATTAGTTAAGGAAAATCAAACATGAAGTCTATGTGGAGACATGCAACAATTTCTCCATTAATTGAGGAATTTATCCATCAGTTAAAGAGATAAGGATGAGTTGTAATATTGAGTTGTAATTAGTTGGCTCAGTTAACTGAGTCAAGTCCAGTTAGATTAATTCAAACAGTTTTTTGCATTAATGTAAGTTCATTTAGTTAATGCTTGAATGCATGTAACTGTTGCACTTCAGATAACTGAAGATTCTCTCATAAGTAACTCATGCATGTCAGTTCAGATAGAGACCCAGTTGAGATCAGATGGAGGGCAGTGTACTATCAGTTGCTAGAATATTCCATTGTGAATATTCCTTGCATTCAGAAGGAATTCTTTCTTTGAAGATTGCGCAGTCACTTCCTCATGTTTAGTGAGTGTGATGAGGCCAATTCACACATGTGGCTTCACTGGACCCCGGGGAAAACTGTTTAAGGAAATAGGAGGCTTGGAGGGCTTGAGGAGGGCATATACTATGTCTATTCAGTCTGTGAGCTTGTATTGTTTGATTACAGAGAGAGAGCAGGATAGCTTGAGAGCTGATTATTTTTGTAACTTGAACAAGATTTCCACTTGTATGATAATACAGAGATTGGGGTTTTAGGTTGAGGCTTTCCTCGGGTTATTTCTTCTGTGTTATGTGTGATTGATTTCTCATTCTCAGTTATATGTGTTCTCTTGATCTTGCTCAATTTGTTAAGCTTCCGCAAAGTGTTGTAGAAGTAGATCTTGTATTGCGTTTTAGTATATTGCATAATTTGTTGATCTACAGTGCAAATTTCTACATGGTATCGGAGCAAAGTTGATCAAGGCGAAAAACGGTGTACAAGAAGGAGGAGTTCGAAGTTTGTGGTTCCTGAATATAGAAATCGAGTTCTTATCACATCTCAATTTCACCGAGGGAATTCAGTGGTTTAAGACTCGAGTATGCCCTTGATGGCAGCTCGAATTATATAGCTTGGAAGGATCACATGGAGGCAATATTAGAGGATAACGGTCTAAAGGACTTCATTGATCAAGAAGTCCCCAAGTCGACTGATGCTACTCAACTGGCGGAATGGAAGAAATGTGTGGCTAGAGCAAGGAGAATCCTCCTGGAGGGAGTTCGAGATGACATTGTCTCGAACCTCCATGGGAAGGAGACACCATTTTCAATGTGAAAAACATTGAAAGATCTATATCAAAACAACAGGGATCAGAAGAAGCGGGTGCTGAAAGATAAGCTTCGTAAGATCAAGTGTCAAAAGGGCGACACGATCTCTACATATCTGAACAAGCTCACCACCTGCAGATGAGCTTGGAAGTGTAGGGATCACAACCGTTGATGATGACATGGTGAATTTTGCACTCCTCGGTCTTCCTTACAGCTGGCATAGCTACCAAGACTTGGTTAATGGAAGAGAAAAACTCCCAGATTGGGAATGACTTTGGTAGGATCTAATGCAGGAGGAAATAAGAAGAAGCACCAGAGATGGATCGTCATCGAAGCAAGATGATGAGGAAAATCTAACCTTAGTGAGTAAGGCGGGGAAAGGGAAAGGGAAGGCGTCCCATTCCGAATCCGGTTCTTCCCATGGCAGGAAGAAGATTGACAAATCAAAAGTGTGATGCTTTCATTGTCATGAAGTGGGCCATTATGCTACGAATTGTCCACAGAACAAATCCAAGAAGGGTTCCTCGAAGGGATCTAATGGTGAGGCACTGGCCTCACAGTTTGAGCTGGATTTCTCGCTTATCGCATGCATGGTTTCATCCATGGTGGGATGTGTGTGGTACCTGGACAGTGGAGCTTCATTCCGCATGTTAGGTGACAAGAATCTTTTCGGTACCTTGGAGGAGAAGGATCTCCAGATGCAGATCGAGATGAGCGATGATGGAAAGGACTGTGTTTAAGGTGAAGGTATGGTTGTGTTTTAGAGGGAGCATGGAGCTCCCCTCACCCTGACTGATGTAAAGTATGTACCAGGTCTAAAGAAAAATCTTGTGTCTGTCGCTATGCTAGAAGATAAAGGCTATGATGTAGTCTTTAGTAAAGGAAAGGTATTCCTAAGGCATATCGGTACTAAACAGATAAAGCGAATAGGGATTCGAGTTAAGAATCTCTACAAGCTGGAGGTAGATGATTGTGCTTCTTTGAGTTTCAAAGCTGAGATGGTGTAGAGCCAAGATATTGGTGAGCTATGGCATAGACGACTAGGCCACTTGCACCATGGAGCCCTAAAGATCATGCAACGGATTTCTACCAGATTACCTAAGGGAAAACTTGAGCAAATGAATACATGCAAAGGTTGTACCTTGGGTAAGTATGAGAAATATTCCTTTCTAGATCGAGATAGTATAGTTGGAGAAATCCTAGAGCAAGTTCACTCAGATTTTTGTGGACCTTTCTCCACAACCTCCACCACTGAACAAAGGTACTATGTTATTTTTATTGATGATTTTTCTCGTAGATGTTGGATCTACATTATGCAAAAGAAGGATCATATCTTCTTGAGGTTTTGTGAGTTTAAAGCCTTGGGAGAGCAAGAATATGGAAAGAAAATAAAAGCCT
The DNA here is from genome assembly GCA_000404065.3 of Pinus taeda. Classification (NCBI taxonomy): domain Eukaryota; kingdom Viridiplantae; phylum Streptophyta; class Pinopsida; order Pinales; family Pinaceae; genus Pinus; species Pinus taeda. Next base: position 6,364 of record APFE030716460.1, on the reverse strand, counting down.
TGCGTAGCAACAATGGTGGAGAATATGTCTCCCAACAGTTTAAATACTTTTGCGCTGCAGAAGGAATTAAATGGGAATTGATGGCACCCAATAACCAACAGCAGAATGGGGTGGCCAAAAGGAAGAACAGATCGATTGTGGGAGCAGCTCAAACAATGTTGCATGACCAAAGCCCACCACTGTATTTGTGAGCTGAGGCATGCAATACAGCGATATACTTGCAGAACAGAAGCCCACACTATATACTGGGTATGAAGACACCTATGGAGGCTTATTTTGGGAAGCGACCTGATGTAAGTCACTTCCGAATCTTTGGATCATTATTTTACTGTCATGTGACCAAAGATGCCAGGAAGAAGCTAGACCCAACAGCTGAGTTGGGAATACTTGTGGGGTACACGGATACACCCCACAACTATCGGGTGTACCTGCCTTCCATTCAGAGGATTGTGGTACACAGGGATTTGAAGTTCAACAAGCAGAAATCCATGCAAGTGTCACTCGAGAGGGAGCTTAAGTTGCATGCAGATGATGAACCTTCAGTTCCTAAGGAGGAGGAGCCTCAAATTGATGCGAAGCAGTCGCATGCAGAGGATCCGGGAGTGGAGACATCCACTCATGCTAATACTTCCAAAGATGCGCGGAAACGCCCAAGGGATGCTAACAGGCTGATGCTGGATCTGCGGGAGAATGTGGGACAACCATCTTCTTAGCGCAGATAGAGGAGGTTGCCCGAGCGCTACACTGGGTACATGGCCTTAGTTGGGGAGTGTTTAGATACCGAACCTTCTTCATTCGATGAGGCATTGTAGCAACCAATCTGGGTTGATGTAATGGTAGAGGAGTACGACTCTATCATTCAGAACAGTGTGTGGGATGTTGTCCCAAGGCCTCAGGGCAAGTCAGTGGTGAGTTCCAAATGGCTTTACAAGGTAAAGCAAGAGTTGATAGTAGTGTTGAGAAACATAAGGCAAGGGTTGTTGCCCAGGGTTTCTCACAAGTCGAGGGGATCGACTATAATGAAACTTTTGCTCCCATAGCAAGGTACTCATTGATTGGATCGATATTGGCACTATTAGCTCATATGGGGTGGAAGATCCACCAGATGGATGTGAAGACAACATTCCTCAATGGGAATATTGAGGAGGAGGTGTACATTGAGCAGCCAGAAGGTTTTGAAACCTTCGATCGTGAGTCGCATGTGTGCAGACTCAAGAGGGCTCTGTATGGGTTGAAGCAAGCACCCCGTGCTTGGTACAATAGGATCGATAGCTATTTCACCGGTTTGGGCTTAACCAAGAGTGAAGCAGATGCGAACCTTATCATGGTAGAAGGTAAACCATTTATCATTGTTCTTTATGTCGATGATCTGATTTTGACAGGTGATGGTCAGATGATACAGTCTTGCAAGGAGGACTTTGCAAGGGAGTTCGAGATGAAGGACATGGGCCTCATGCACTACTTTCTAGGCATGGAGGTGTGGTAGAAAGATGGGGAAGTATTTGTGTCTCAAGACAAGTATGCTTGATCCGAATCGGATCCATAAACGATTGAAAAAGTGCCTTGACTGTATTGGGACGAAAAAAATCCTTAATGAAATCCAAAATAGCATCAAAAACCCCCTGAACTAGTGGCCATGGTAGCCGGCGTGAAATGACGAGGACCTCTGTCAAAGTGCACTGACTGAGGCCCATGGAGACTGCGCAGGAGGCCAAAATAGCCCCTAGGAGCCCCGGATCAGGAAAAGGAGGCGATTTTGATGCACGATTAGGCGAACAGGGTCGAAATGGGGAGCCTAAAGCACTCGGTCACGTTGGGAGCCAGAGGACTGCGGGCGGAAAAAGGTAAAAAGCACCAATGTACAACGGTGAGACCCATGGCCTAGAAACCGACGGTTTGATCGGGACGCCCTTGAATGGTAAGCGGTTTCGGAGAAAGCAGAGCGATCACAATCAACGATCGACGTGTGGCAGTGGAGGTGAGAAAAAAACTGTCGTGATCACGCATTAATGGTCGAGCAAGTTGACCGCGCTTGACGTTGGATCTGGAGGATCCCAGATTGGATGGCTGACATTGCACCCAGTGGAAAGAAGCGGAAATGACATGGAAATAAGCTGTGATTTAAAAGGGATTTGGAATCAGTTAACCGCCACGGTGGAGGAAGAGCGTATTCACGACGTAACCGAAGGAATGAGCCGACGAAGCATGTTGACACCAGTTAAATGGAGACACGTGGCACTCCCTGAGCATTCATGTTGACGCTGAACAGGGAACTCCAAGCATAGCTACAGGAGGAGAATCGGCGCAGCCGGGAGAGGAACCGAACAGGCATAGGATCGACTAGTTAAAGCCATGAATAGAGAGACAGTCGAGAGGAAGAGAGGGAGAATTAGAAGAAGAATCTGAGCGACTAGAGAGACAGTGAACAACGAACCCTGAGAGGAGGACTAAACACAGAGAGCAGTAAAGCCAAGCAGAGGAGACAGAGGGCTGAGATGACCACAGGCAGCGTCGAGCACCAGAGAGCTTGAAGATTCGAGCCTTCCCATAGAGGGATATGTCTGGATTGAGTACCATAGTTGGCTCTTTCCACTGTAGACCAAAAGTCATAGAGCTGGTAGGTAGAAAAAGAGTCTATGAACTCTGAATGGCTTGGGGAATCCAAGAACCACCCTTCCAAGAAAATCTACTATCAGGAGAACTCATATTGAGTCCCTGCATTGTAAATTTTTTGTTGTAAGACACAATAAAACCAGGCCACCACTGAAGCTAGACCAGAGATGTAGCCCTAGAGAATAGGGTGAACTCCTTATTAAAAATTGTTTGTGTCTAGAAATGCTTACTATTTTTCTCTGCCATCTTTCCATTTAAAATGTCTGTGTATTGGAAATCTGATCAATCTGTTGTTTCAATAACACAGAGCACACACCAGCACATGAGTCTGTCATACCTTTTGTTTAACAAATCTTCAACTGAGGTCACTCATAGGGTGATTATCAGATCAAGTCGTATCAAAGATTTAGGTTGTAAGGTTAGACAAGCTTGTGTTGGTTTAGCTGCGAATGATCACTAGATCAAAGCTCAAATTAGGAGAAGGAGAATTGGTCGAAATTAATCCTGAAATTGGGAGAGTCTATTCTCCGAAAACAATGTCAGAAGAAGGTTCTGTAGGGCCAGACCGTCAATTCATGGAAAGTTTTCTAGCTATAAAGTGTATGGTAGAAGAAACGTATAGGGACTTTAGAAAGCACAAGGATGAAGATTCATCGGGCTCTAAACAAGAAAAAGAAGAAGATGAATCTCATACTCATGACCACTCAAAGGGAAAGGGAAAAGAAGAAAGCTTTCCTACACCTCCTAGTAGCCCTATGCATAATAAGAAAGCATCCTTGATTAAACTGGATGTCAAATTTGACTTGCCTATATATGATGGAGAGATAAATGCTGAAAAGTTGGACAATTGGATTAGACAAATTGATGTGTATTGCAGAGTACAAAACATAGACTCAGACAAGAGTAAGATTTAGCTGGCAAGCCTATGCCTAGGAGGAACTACCTTTGTTTGGTGGGAAGGTAGAACCCAAGCTGATGTGAGGAAGAATGGTAAGACCATCTCTGTCTGGAGTGAATTTGTTTCTGCAACAAAACACAGTTCTATCCATTGGCCTACATGCAACAAGCCATGATGAGTTGGCAAACTCTTCGGAAGTTGAAAGGGCAAAGTGTGCAAGGGTATACTCAAGAATTTAGAAAGAGAGCATTGATGTTAGGCATCTTATTAGACTAACCAGAAACTCTTTTGAAGTACATTGGTGGTCTACACAACTACATGAGTCATACCATCCTCATGTTTAATCCCACTAGTATAGATGAGGTATCTGTACAAGCTACTCATCTAGAAGTTAGAGGAAAGAATGGGAATCCAGAAGTTGGGGGACCATCCCAACCCACTGTAAGCAAGAGCAAGGAGAAAAGAAATCAGAAATGGAAAGCAAGGAAGTCTAACACTGCACAAAAAGGCAAAATTTCATGCACTCACTGTAGAAAGGAGGGGCATGATGATGAGCATTGTTGGATTCTGCATCCAGATCTGAGACCTAAGAAGTTCGAGGGCAAGAAGAAGAAGACTGATGCAGCTATTCAGAAATATTTGGGGTCAGACTCGGGAGATGAAACAATCATTGCAGCCACATGTATAAAAGGTAAGAATTCTGAAGAATCTACTAGTAATTCTACTCAATCTGTTATTGATGAAGAACATGAGAGAAAAAGACATGAGCTTTTCCATATTCGAGTCGTTTCCAAAAATCAAAAGATTGATACATTTTTTTATAGTGGCTCACAAGTAAATATAATTTCTGAAGCAATTGTAAATAAATTGGGATTAACAACTACACCTCATAAGAGACCATACCCATTAGGATGGTTGAATGACAAAGAACAACTACAAGTGACTAGATAGTGCAAACTCAAGTTTTCTTTTGGGTCAGCATTTGCAGATGAGGTTGAGTTAGATGTAATTCCTTTGGATATATGTGGAATTGTTCTAGGAAGTCCTTACTTGTATGATAGAAAATTTATTTTCTATAGAGATGAGAACAAGTATCTACTTGTCAAAGATGGAATCGAATACTTTGTAAGAGCTCATAAGCTCAAGAATAACTATACTCTCATAAATTCCAGATAGATGAAAAGAATGATAAATTCATGCAAACAGTTCTTACTAATGGTTGTAAAGGAAAAGACACCTGATAAAACCAATGTATTTGAGGGCTATAATGCTGACTAGCAGCTGATTTAGAAAAGATTGTTTCATAGTATGATGTCTTGTTTCAAAAACCTAAAGGTCTGCCACCCAAAAATGGAATAGTACATGATATTATTTTGTAGCAAGATGTTCCTTTGCCTAACATTGGGATGTACAGGTTGTCCGCTTTAGAGAATGCTGAAATCAAGAAGCAGGTGCAGGCGTTGCTCGAGAAAGGGTTCATCAGGCCTAGCACAACACCATGTGGGTCGCCAATCGTTTTGGTGAGAAGTAAATATGGCTCGTGGAGAATGTGCATTGATTACCGAGCACTGAATAAGATATCAATCAAAAATTTATCCCCGTCCTCTCATAGATGATCTTTTAGATCAACTGAAGGAAGCTGTCTATTTCACCAAGCTGGATTTGCACAGTGGATACCATCAGGTCAGAGTTGCAGAGCAAGATGCATGGAAGATTGCTTTCAAAACAAAGCAGGGATTGTATGAATGGTTAGTTATGCCTTTTGGCTTGACCAATGTCCCTGCTACTCTCATGAGATTAATGAATGATGTACTCAGACCTTTTCTTGATGATTTTGTTATTGTGTATCTGGATGACATTCTGATTTTTCGTAAAACGTGGGAATAACATTTAAAGCATGTTAAGCAGACATTAGATGTTTTGAAAAGAGAAAAACATTATGTTAAACTCTCTAAATGTGAATTTGCCAAAACCTCTCTAAATTATTTGGGTCATGTTAGATACCTATACCAATAGGTTTCATTTTTCATGATTGACAAGGGAAGTGCCAATATGATCTACTTTGGTGATGCAAAGATCTCATATTCTTATGAAGGAAATATACTTGTTTTGATTGATGCTGCCCTATTTCTGGATGGGTGATCCAACAGCCTAAGCTGGGTCATGCCATGTTTCAATTTTTGTTGTAGATTAGAGAAAGAAACCTGTCCAAACAGCTCAATCTTGGCAGGTAAAGTAGATAGGTAGAGAAAGAAGGTTTCCAACTGTTTAATCTGGGGCCTTGGAAGCAATAAGGGTAGCTTTAGATAGAAAATCAAAAGAAAGCCAAAGGAAAAGAAAAGGCACAAAAGGGTTTGCAAATCTAAGTGAACCCTCCTTGGAGTAACAAAAATGCTAGGCAATAGAGTGGGTAGGCAGAGGGGGTTGCAGAAAGCATGCTTCATGGCATTTCACTGGCCTAAAGCAAAGGTAAAAAAAACATGGTGCCAGTACAAATGGCCTACTTACAACAGTCTTGCAGAAGCTTAATGGAGCATGTCTAACTTCCAAATCACCCCTATCACATTCATGACTAACATCCCTATGCCACCCATGTTCACAAAGAAAGTCAAAGTCTGCTATTGGTCCTAGTCTCTTTAAGAGCCACATTTCTTGTACAAATATTCTTTTCATTTTGATCTACTTCCAAAAAACTAAGTTGATTTCATACAAACAAAACTTAGTATTCCACCCCCCACCCACCCCTCTCACTCATATTAACTACTAACCTATTACTATTTAACTCCCCATACCCCCTATTCCCCTATTACTATGTAAAACTTGGCAAAAAACCCAAAAAATCTAAGTATCCCC
>APFE030716454.1:92731-110600 GCA_000404065.3 Pinus taeda | reverse complement strand
ATTTGTGTTTTCATTATTCTTTTGAAATTTTAATGTTTTTCGGAGTCATGATAAAATATTTTAAGTCATTATTTCAAAATGTTGAAAAATTACCCTGAAAAGAAAAAACAGGCCTCATTTCATCAAGGCATGTTGAAAATTTACCCTAGAAAAAAAAGTGTTATTCTAGCATCAACACTTTTCGTTTCCATGATATTTTTTGCAAAATTTTTGCACAAAAAATGGATTTTCACTGCCATTTTTAAAACATGTTGAAAATTCATCCTAGAAAAAAATGTTATTCAAGCATCAACACTTTTCATTTTTAGCACAATTTTTCATGTTTTTGGGGGTTTTGGGCTAGAGTTCCCATTTTGAGTTTATAGTTCTTGTTTCAATGTTTACATTGTTAGTCCTAAAACTTTTTTTTTGCATCATTTTTCTACATGTTAGCTTCTGATAAACTACTTTTGGGTGATCCTATTTTTTGCAAGACTAAGTTTAAGATTTTGGATTTTTGGTGTTCTTCCTTGGTTTTTATTTTAAACTTGAGTTATTTTTTGAGTCAGTTTTCCATTATAGATTTATCGAATTTCAGGAGTGAAAATTGAGAGTGTGTGAGGTTGTTGTCATTTTTTTAAAAAGTAAAAAGGAATCTCTTCCCTTCTCTAGCTAGCTTTCATTAAACGAAAAAGAAAAAAATATATCCATATAGCCTGCCTTAGTATTGGGTCTTGATTCTTTACACATATATTGTTGTAGCGTTTTCTTCTCGAAGATGTATAAAAATAAACCACTTAAGATTGTGAACAAAAAACAATCTCAATAATATAAATGGCTGCTGAACATTGTAGATTTGCATAAATTGATAGAAACAAAACCTCCCAAAGTCTAGATCTATACCACAATCATAGTTAAACAACAAAAAGAAAGAGTAATAACTCCAATCATCCAATGGAAACGAGATACACAAAGAATAGTTTTATTATAACACCTATGAAATGGAACAAATATATGTTAAGAGTCCCCCTCTATGGGATGGGTTCTTTGTTGTTCTCAAACATCTTCAGCTTGTGTAGAGTCTCTCTCCTCTATGATGTGTAAACACAACAAAAATATGGTGTGTGGCAATGAAAATAATGAGAGTTATAATAATGAGTGCAACAATGAAAATAATCAAAATTGAATAATGAATGGAAAACCCTTTTATTTATAACAAAATATTGATTTATCCTCGAATAATGAGAAATGATAAAATATTGTTAACCCCATTCTTGGAATAACCACTTGAAATATTTTATTATATTTGGTTAGGAGGAAAAAAATATTTAAACTTTTATTTAGAAACAATAAATAAATAAATGATTTATTTATCATCTCAAGGAATTAGTTAAAGAATAATAAACAAATAAGGATTTATTTAATTATTCCTAAGGGATTTAGTAAAATTTGACAAAGAATAATAATTAATTAGTGATTAATTAATTATTCTCAGAGAAAAATGAGATAATTAATGATTTATCTCTATGTTTTTTATAATTGGGTCAAATATGACAAGGAATAATAATTGAAAAATGGTTTAATTAATTATTCCTAGAAGAAAATCAAATAAATTTTGATTTGTTTAATTATTCTTCATGTGTTTAACTATAAATTACTTAGCAAAGTTGGTTTACTAAGTAATTTATCATAGTGAAAGCAATTATACTATTGTAAAATTGGTTTTACATGGTGTACTTGGTGTACTTCGATCCATCTAGTAAATTAGGCTAGATGATTAATTTTTTGGTGATAAAAAATTCCCCCCCAACGTACGAGTGTTAGGAGAAAAACATATGACCGAAGTACGTTGTAAAGACACAATCATTAGACAACATAAGGGGGTTAGAGAGAGAGAGAGATAGAGAGACAGAGAGATAAAGACCAATAAAGCTGAAGTAAAAAAGGATGGGGATAAAGGGGGCAAGCCTAATGCAATTCTCCTTTTATGTTGTGCTATCAGACCCCAATGAGTCAGGGAAGGCATACCCATACACACTGAGATAACTTAGTACAAAAATAATGGTTCGCCTAGAAACATAAAACTAAGCAATGAAGTACATGTTGAGTGGTACATGACATGATGGCATAACAGAGCCAGAAAATAATACAATGTTTCCCATATACATAATGCACCTGGAAAAACATGAGTCATGACTAAATACAATAATATCTGAGTACATGAGATACAATGACCCTTCCCTCAAAAATAGGTGGGGGCGACTATAGAACAACTGGAGAAGACCTGCTGAAGAGGGAAGGACTCTGAAAAATGAATGGATCATCTGAAGGAGACATGCATGCTATGAACACTACGATTGGTAGGAACTGAACCCATCAAATCTACGGAATTGTATCTAAGGCTATAGAATAATGGGAATGCATCCGGGCATGTGGGAGGCTACCTAAAGGGCCATCCCTTCATGAGGTCTGAAACATATCACACACACCCAAGAATCACTGGTATAATATACTGCATCAGTGGACCATCAAGTGTAGGAATCACAGACATGAAACGACCAAGTCAAAAGGAAATAATAAGACCCTTTGCTCAATCCGAGGCGCCGAACAAAAAGGAAGTTGGAACCAAGATACACCACCCTCTAGGTCATTCTTCTGGAATAAATGAGATGACGTCAATAGAATAGGGCTCGCGATAGATGAGGCAATGGCGATCCTCAACTAAGGCACGAGCAAAAATAGTAATGTGATTAATGGAATCACACCAAAGATAATGGAAAAAGTGGGACTGAGGGACAAACAGACGACTTCCCTTGTGAGGGCATAAAGTGCATGGTTAACCTGGCAATGATTGGCTCAACTCCAAAGGGGATGGGGATAGTATGACTGGAGGCCAAAATGAGAAACACAAGATGAACGCTATGCAAATATGGATGGAATATTGTGACATGATATAATGGAATGTGAGACAAACTTCATGGATCCAAGGGTGACTCATCGCGAATTCTCTGAGCAAGGGTGACTCAATGACACTGTTATACAAACTAGGCTTGGTGGGGACCATGAAGACATGAGCAACTAATGGCCACTCATGACGAAGATTGACACATGCTATGACAAGTATTAAGGGAAGGTGGTCCCTAAGGTACAAGGGTCATAAGTGAAGAAATCAATTTTAAGAGGTGATGAAGTGACCCTTCTTGGAAAAATGGATTTCGGGTGAAGTGTCAAATCATCAAAAAGTGAGGAAGAGGTGTTAGAGTACTCGATGGGAGATTTCCAATGGCCTTGATGGTTCATCAAATGGAGCTATCATCTAGTCGCAATGTGCAATAGAAAAACTGTGGGTTTTCCTATAAAAGGGTGTTTTCCCTCCAATTTGAGAGGAGGAGAACGTCATAAATCCTATGGAGATCATAGCAGACAAACCGACCATCAGAATGAAGATCTATGACTTTCAGGAAAATGGCCTTACTTGTCTAAGTATGGCCTTAATGCTTCTTGGAACGATGGTTCCTGGTGAAGAATTAAGGGAAGAGGAAAATAGGAATGAACTACTAGAGGAGGTCTACATTCATTCTCACCCACTAAATCAAATATGAGAACTATGTGGACATAGAGAAGGATAATTGAAGATATGGTATCCAACTTCTACGATATGTGATGTGTATATGGCTTGTCGGAGTGGCCAGTAGGACAAACTATCCAAGGAATGGGAGGATAATCGGCCATACCTAGATCCAGTGGGATCTCAGTCGAGACTTATGTTAATCAAGGGACAAGGTAAAACCATCATGCCCCCAAGAATGGGATACTTCCTGCAAACATATGTGATAGAAGGGACTAATCTGATATGCAGAGGTTGGAATGATGGCCCCTAGCATGAGGAGTTTGTGGAGCCCCATTGTGTTCTGAATGCTCGAAAAAGGGATTCAAGCATTTCGGCTCAACTTGGCATGAGATCCTCCAAAGGATGATAAGGAGATGTAGGGACCTATGTGCCCCCCAAGTATATTATGGGCGTACTATATGTATTTAGAGTGGTGGACTCCAAACACTTATATGTTTTATGTCATACATAATATGATTATGCATTTTTATATGATGATGATGGTTTTCCATGTGTTTTGTTGATGGTTGTATTCTATGGTATACATGTGATAAATGCTAATATAGAATGGTATTTGCAATGGTATCTACATAGTTATTTTGGGCTCTAGGAACATGACTGAAACTAATGTTTTCAAATTCACGTACCAACAACTTATCTAGTAGATATTTTATAACTAGGATTTGGTTATGAACATGATACATGCCATTCCAGTGCATGACAAGTAGCAAGGAATCTAAATGAATATGAAGGTGAAGGATGTGATGAGCAATAACATTGACTAAAAAACCTATCACCGCATCATATTCGATCGTATTATTGATGAAATATCCAATGAACATGCCATTTGAAAGGGCTAATGTATGCAAGGGCGGGAAATGGCCTATACTACTGAGGATAGATTACGGGAGAAGCGACTTGCACCATCAGCATGACTGATATATGGTGTGGATGATGGAACCATCTAAAAGGTGCAAATAAAACACATGAGATGATGCAATCTTCCTAACTACATGGCATAAATAAAGGCATGCAAATAAAAGGGATGTGCTATGAGAAGAATATCTTGAGATAGAGCACATTGGGAGAATTAGGAAGGAAATGGCCTTCAGAATCCTCTAAAGAAATGTCCCCTTGCCTAAGTGAAATGGTAATCAGGGGTAGACATAGCCTCCATGATTTCCTCATCAGGCTGGGAGATGGGCAGACAAGAGGAAGACTGACTACATGATGCGACAGAGTTACTTGGTGCATCAACCCGAGAAAGAAGGTTCGCATATACATCATCTGGAATGGTAAACGACGAAATAGTAAATGGAGGATCTATGGGTGTTGAGACCTAGGATTCTATTGAAAGAGGTTCTATAGAAGCACACTTAGAAATCTGATAAAGGTTTTCCTGTGAGGAACTCAAGGATGACGACAGGTAAAGGATATGGCATGTGGTGTCATCATCTCGACATCAGGGGGAGTGATCATGATCGTGAACTAGAGTCCCTTTTTCTGGTTAACAAGTGGTACTATAATCCATGGGTAGAGGAGTATATGATCCACTATGAGTTGCCACGTATTCGCAAAGCACACCAAGACAATCTTGAAATTCAATGAGATGAGGGCAACAATGGAAATAGTGACCATGATGATCACATAGGGCACAAGAGTGATTTGTGCGTAATGTTTTGAGTTTATTGGGTGGACATGGCAAGTTAACATGGACTTCTAGGATATTTGACTCAAGTAACGCTTCATGAACCAAAGGTTTGAATTGAGGAAGTTCAGGACAATTATTGGTAGTGTGCCCAACAATTGTACACCAAGCGCATGGGGGTGACGAATTTGGGGCCTTAGGGGCTAGAGGAGCTTGTGGAGCCTTGTCCTTAGGTTATTTCCTCTTAGATTTTTCCCCTTATCCCGATGCTTTGATAATAGGAGCGGGTTCCTATTAAGGTTGTGATGGAACTGAAGCAATGCAAGGGGCCCTAGGGACCGTTGAACCAAGGTCAAAGCATGATAAGGTCTTAGCTAACCAGGTGGAATGCTTGCAGGGGGATCGATGTACCATATTGGGATCCACAAAGTCATGTTATGAAGTATCAATGAAGCCATGACAGGGATAGAAAATAATCCCGGACGGGGGAATAAGAAAGTTATATGACCTACAGAGTAATTTCCTACAGAATAGCTCCTAGATGGTTGAGACCTGCAGGAATAGTTCCTAGTGGAAACATAGGAGGGGCACCCACAAACATAGGACTTGGAAGGGAGGATCCAGAGGGCTCAAATGGAATGGAAATAATAGGGTGTTAAGGAGTTGGCTGTTGATCAGATGTACTAGATTGCTTAAGAGCGGCATGTGACACTTGTAACATGTAAACACTTATAGAGTTAGGCTCTGAGATGGGAGGGGGAGGACCAAGGTTAGCACCCGATAATGAGGAATCTTTATCGACCCCGGGTGAAACACTAGTGAGAGGAGTTGAAGGTTGCTTATCTGACATTGATAAGATAATGAACTTGGGGGAGGTCATAGATTTTGGCTCGTAGTAAGTCAATTGATCAATGGTAACGATCTTCCCTTCTTGGGGGAAGCACAACTTGCAGAAAACCATAGATGTTATAGATGACATGGCATATGTGTAACTAAAACCTAGGAGAATGTTGTAATCTAAAGGGGCATCAATAACCTCAATGTCGACATGCACAGTCTTGCCCACAAGCCTCACTCAATAGTTGTGGTACATACCAAGGGGTTGAGAGGAGTGTTAATCCCAAGCACAAAAAGTGATAGTGGAGGGGGAAACTCAAGTGACTTAAGTTGTTTCCAAATGGTAGCAGACATCACATAGGTGGATGCACCTTCGTCAATAATGCATGGGGAGATGATGTCATTATAGACTCAGACTGGTATCTGGAAATCAATGGATGAAGGTGATGGGGGATGTTCTGATGTATCAATAGGAAAGACAGTCAAATGATTGCCAGAGGGATCTACTGCACCCAAGGAATTTAGTAGGGATTTCTTTTGATATGGGCATGGCTGGAGTACTTCCAGCGTCGACATGGAAGTAGGTGATTGTGCCAAGTTTTCTACTATACTATATGTATGGGCATTTCTGTTAGAAGCTGCATTACGGTGTACTGGTCCCTTTGGGATCTTGGTAACTGACCATTTGGTGTCATAAGAGGCTCAACAGATGCTTTGGTTTTGGACTGATTAGTGGACGAAGTCGACAGCTTGTCATATTGATCCGACCATGTTTGTAGGTTGATATCATAGGGGTTAACCTCCTCAAAGTTCATCTTAAGCATCTGGTAGTCACCAGGACCAGAAGGTTGGGGGGGATGGGCTACTTGCCCTGGTTGAGGTTGAGCAATGACAAATCATTGCTGAGGGAAATGATTTGTGAGCACTATCAGTTCAGATGGCATAGGATTCTAAGGTGATTGTTGACCTCTAGAAGCTTCTTGAGCTTCCCACATTTAGTGCATTTAGGGTAAGAGAGGACACTCATGTGTATAATGGCCATGTATGCCACAACATGCACAAGGCTTGTTCCTACAAATAACATTGTTCTGCTTGGGTTGGCTACCCTATTGATGGTTGTTAGTGTTAGGTTGGTTCCCTTGGGGTTCACTAGGTTAGTTACCTTGACTATTCAAGTCACCCTTGTTACCCTTCCCCTTACTCTTATTCTTCAAATTTTGGGGATTGGTCGCACTCTGCTGTGCAAACACCTAACCCTGAGAGGGTGGTGGCTGCTGGGGTTGAGGATTATTGGTAGGTTGTTGTGCTAATGCTCGAGGGGCTAGAGTGCTCAGTTGTGCATAAGGAGCAACAATAGTTTCGTAGATAGGTTGGGGCCCTAAAAACATTTTTCTAGCAAGAGGAGCATATGTGTTGGAGGAACTGGTGCCCCCCTACGACTAGCCATAACATTTGTTGAGTATATGGTGAGGGTGTGAAAGGGTTCCAATGATACCATCAGTGGTGTGAGATGCCCCCTGTGCATTGGCACTTCTGACACGAGGGAGGTCTGGAACGAAAATATAGACATAGCCAAAATGTGCATAAATCAGGCCATATCACAGAGCAGTTTGGAGAGCTTCTTGCTTCGTCCAAGGAAAATGGGATGTGACATATTTTCCAATGGGTGATAAAATCCTCTTAAGAAACCAATCTAGATAGGTACAGTCTCTGAAGGGTGGGGCACGACAGGTGCTCCTCCTTGGATGCCACTCTTGAACATGGTCAGAAAGGTGAGTGGCACAGGACTGATGAAATGAGGTCAATAGCTCTGTACCAGTGTCGTACCAAAGAGGTAACTAGAAATATGAGAGGAAGGCTTTATCAAGCATTGTGAAATTGGAATGAGATGCAGAAAACTTGTCTACATACCATTTTGTAGAGTCTCTAGTGAGCATGCGTTGGAATAGCCGAAGATGAATGGAGTCATCGGTAATGGATTTGGACAAACACAACATGTGGAAGGATTGAACATCATTGGTAGGATCCTCTCTAGCATTACCCTCATATTTCAGGATGTTTGAGGGAAGCTTAGTCGACACAGAAGGCCAACCAGCATCGTGGTGTATGGGGTCATTTATTAACTGGCTAAAATCAGTAGACTTAACTCAGCCATAAAGGGTAGCATGGGGGCTTCAAGAACAGTTCCTAAGACTATTCCGCTTGATGTGACCACCAGGATAGAACTGGATCTAATACCAAGATGGGTTCGTGCACCATCTATGGGTCCAGACATGGTGATGATATGCAATGAAGGAGGTTCAGAATCAGATGAGGAATCAGAAGAACTAGAAGAAGAGTCGGTATTGCGACTCTAAGGGCTATGAAATCGAACTTGACGAAGAGGGGTAATATTCCCAAGTGGAAATTGGGAGTGAAGGCCTAATAGTCTCCATGACAAACACCTAGGTGGCACAATGGTGGTAAGACACACATGACATGGAAATGGTGAAGACAGATCAACAATATGCCTTTGTCTCGATGAGGGGAGATAAATTTATTATGTTAAGTCTTGGCTTGGCGATGTAAACCAAGAGCCCTTCACTTAAGGTGTGCTTGTGTGTGCAAGTATATTTATTGATTAAGTCCAAATTGTGTTTATAAAAATAAAAAAAAAAATATTGTTGAAAATAAAGTGAAATTAACAACAGAAAATGAACATCAAAACAATTAACTAAACCCCACCAAAACTGGGTTTGCAAACATTGTGTTGGTTGGTGGCTAATTTGACGGAAAATACACTAAAATGGCCAAGAGATCTAAATTTTGATGTGACTGGGATCAAGTGATAGTAAGCTGCTAGAAAATCGTATAGCAATAGTATAAAACTAGAGAGAAATATCATTGCAAAAAGATAGGGAGATGGGTGAAACACCTAGGGAAACTGATGGGACCCTAAGCCCAATGACCAAACAAGTTGTAATATGAAAATATGGATGGTGACAACCTATATTTATACATATGAAACAAAATAGTACAAATCTAGAAAATGTGGCTAGAAGCGCTGTAGAAACTTAGACTACTCACTGAGCTAAACTCCTCCTATAAAGGTGGAAGTGTGCTAGAAGCCCTAAGTGGGGCTAAAATTCACTTCGACGAGTAAATTAGGGTAGATCAACGCCTAAGTGGGATGAGACAAAGGTCAAACAACCCAATCGATAGCTCTCTACAAAACCCAGAAACAGATCTAAGAAAAACCCTAAAACCCAGAAATCGTAGGCACTGACCTATTTTTCAGGTTGAGCGCACTTTTTGGGCTGGTAAGTGCGTTATGGCATCCATATTGCACCTTTTGGGCAAAAAAGTGTGATTTCTGCTCTGTGGATCCTGGTCAGAAAATCTCAGAAAAAATTGCACCCTTGGTCGTGGCTAGTTCCTGTGACCTGTGGAAATGCCAAGAAAGCTTGTAGAAGTCAGAAATTTAACACATCTAGGGTTAAAAAACTAGGAAACATGAAGAGAATTGAAAAAAGAAGAAACCCTAAGCTAAAATCCAAAGGTCACCCAAGTTTCTAGATCTAAAGTATAAACAGAGTGGAGTCATCAATTTTGTTGTAGTGTTTTCTTCTCAAAGATGTACAAAAAGAACCCACTTAAGATTATGGATGAAAAACAATCTCAACAATATAAATGACTACTAAACATTGTAGATTTGTAGCAACTGATAGAAACAAAATCTACTAAAGATTGAATCTAAGCCACAATCATAGTTAAAGAACAAAAAAAAAGAGTAATAACTCCAATCATCCAATGGAAACAAAATATACAAAGAACAGTTTTATTATAACACCTGTGAAGGGAGAAAATATATGTTACCAGTCCCCCTCTATGGGATGGGTTCTTGGCTATCCTCAAACGTCTTCAACGTGTGTAGAGTCTCTCTCCTCTATAATGTGTAAACCTAGCAAAAATATGGTGTGTGATAATGAAAATAATGAGAGTTACAACAATGAGTACAACAATGAAAATAATCAGAAGTGAATAATGAATGGAAAACCCTTCTATTTATAAAAAAATATTGAGTTATCCTCGGATAATGAGCAATAACAAAATATCATTAACCCCATTCTTGGAATAACCACTTGAAATATTTTATTATATTTGGTTAGGAGAGAAAAAATATTTAAGTAATAATAAACAAATAAGAATTTTTTTAATTATTCCTAAGGGATTTAGTTAATTTGAAAAAGAATAATAATTAGTGATTAATTAATTATTCTCATAGAAAAATAAGATAATTAATGATTTATTTGTTTGATTTTCATAATTGGGTCAAATATCACAAGGAATAATAATTGAACAATTGTTTAATTAAGTATTCCTATAAGAAAATAAAGTAAATAGTGATTTATTTAATTATTCTTCAGGGGTCTAACTATAAATAACTTAACAAAGGTGGTTTATTAAGTAATTTCTCACAGCGAGAGCAATTTTACTATGGTAAAATTGGCTTTACATGGTGTACTTCGATCCATCTAGTAAATTAGGCTAGATGATAAATTTTTTGGTGATAATGTATATCAGTTGCATGCCACCTCATTTGAGTAAATAATAGCCCTCCACCTCATTTGAGTAAATAATAGCCCTCGAATAAAGACTTAATAAAATTCATTCGAGATTTTTATTTTTCTATGGAAGGAAAATAACAATAGCTCAAGCTAGGGTATTGGATTAGGGGAGTGAGGTAAACTCTCCAAAACAATGAAAACAAACCTAGTACCTTAAGCTAGGGAGACAAAATCCATTTTCAATGGCACATTATTTTGAAATCTCTTCTCACACAGAGTGAACCATGAGGTCACATTGGGGAAAGAAAAGAGATCCACCTTTCTTAATTTGGTCTTGGTAGCATAATTGGTTTGCACATATGACTTGGGGATCTATAAGAGAGGAGTATAGGTCACTTTGAGCAATCTCTCAAGAGATTAGAAGCTTGGTTTCCCTACCTTTACATGTAAACCGAGTTGATGATTATTCCTCTAGGTCAAGTTATTATACGTGGTAGCCTTAGTTTTCATAATCTTAGGTATCTTACATGGGTGATGGCATGGTAGATGTCCTTGTTATACCTATGACAAACATTAGTCAAAATCACTCAAACCACCTGGGGGATACCCCATGGCCACTAAGGTTACTTGTGTTGGATCTAAAAATACTATTAAGCAGGTCACAAATCTAATTGTCCCAAACACATCTTCATTTTCAAATTGGGGCTTGATAAACCGCGCTCTGGTAGTGGGAAGATCATTTTCTCTATCGTGGTTTGTGTGTGATTGACTCCCTAGATTTACTAGTGTGTTGTTTGGTCTGAGTCTAGGTTGCCATACAGGTCTCTTAATTAATTAAATTTAATAATCAAATATATTCATCATAAATGACAAAAATATTTGACATTCTCATATATTTCTAAATATTTCTACTAAGGAGGAAGGTCCACCACCTAGGATATATATGATAGGTCCAACAACAAAGGGCTTAGAACATATTTAGGTTGAAGGTGATAACCTTGGTCCTAAGGTGAATTCATAGTTACTATTGA
Organism: Pinus taeda; assembly: GCA_000404065.3. Classification (NCBI taxonomy): domain Eukaryota; kingdom Viridiplantae; phylum Streptophyta; class Pinopsida; order Pinales; family Pinaceae; genus Pinus; species Pinus taeda. The sequence goes on along the minus strand of APFE030716454.1, from coordinate 98,948 downwards.
GGTCATTGATGAGATTCCACCATAACAAGTCAACACTCCTTTGATTGACACTTGTGTATGTGTTCTTGTGCAAAACATAGTTATTGATCAAACGAGAAAATTACCTAGTACCCATTTTTCTGAGATAGAAAAAAATCACCTGATTTTGAAAAGTGGTAATTTAGAATACACCTTTCTTTTTAGCATATTTTTGGCACTTTAAATTTTCTTATGCATAATGTATGAACATTTTCTTTAGATATTAGTGATTTTCATGCTTATTTTGAAAGGTGTTGATGCAGTGTCAACCCTTTTTTTTAGAGGGTTGATTTTTGACACTTTAAATTTTCTAATGTCTTCTTCTTCCCTAAGATTTTTGTTTTTAAGTGTATTTATGTACTTGTGTGTTTTTATTATTCTTTTCAATTTTTTTGTAATGAAATCTTAATTTTTTTGCATAGTTAAAAAAAAACATAAGAAAATTGGTCAATATTTTAAAGTTAGTATTTTCTATATGTTTATGTAATGTTAATTAATATTTAAATGGACATCAAATAATTTTCACTAAAAAAGCAATAATTTTAAACATTTGACAAAAAAAACACATTTTCAATATAAATATAATGAAAAAAATACACATTTTCAAACTTTTTGTCAAAAATGACATGTTAAATAAACGATTTTTATGGGAAAACCCTAACAAAAAAAACTTTAAAAAATAGTATTTAATATGAATTTTATGTTAAAAAATAATAGTAATCACAACTTTTTACAAAAAAAATATTCCCATACAAATTAAATTGAAAACCAGATAATACAAATATTCAACATATAACAACAATAATAAAATGCCCATTCTTCACATAAAATCTCAAAGTCAAAACATTACGAGTAAAACTAATGAAGATCTCTCAAAATTGAGCTTGATTTGCAAGCATAACTTAAATCTCATCAACAATATCATATAATCCATGTTGACCATCTTCTATAGCTTCATTATTTTCTTCTTCCACAATATTTTCTACATGATTTTTCTCTTCTAATAGATTTTTCATGTGTGTAAATCTCCCAAAGTGTCATTTTTCAATCTCTCATAATGGTGGTTGAGGTTCATTTGCCTTTTTTTCCACATGTGATTCATTAAACTCTCATTTCCTCAAACCAACTTCATGCATTGCATTTGGAAGAAACTGAAGAGCATTAATTCTTTGTTGAATAAAATTTTATTGTAGTGGGTATCCTTCATTCGTAATGAAATTTCTTCCTTTCTATACACAACATACTAGTGTTGTACCTAATCATGAAGCAAAAAACATTAAGTAAATAAAATAGTATAAACACATAAAAAGAAAAATATTAAAATTAAATATTATACAATAAAACTTACCTAAACATGAAAATAAATCCAAAACCCAATCTCCTTCATTTGAACATAAATCTATAAGATAGTTAATCAATGTTTGCAGTTTTCGATAAATGTTAATTATCTCTCCTTTTGCATCTTTATCCTCATATGTTAATTTTTTTATGACAACATCATGAACTAGTACTTGGTTATGACTCTTTCCATCTACTTGATTTAGAAGAATAGACTTATACCTATCATCTTTTCTCCAACATTCAACATGGATGAACTCACAATCACTTATAATTGGCTCATCTCTAGAAGAAAAAATATTTGATTTTTGCCTGCAACATGACATAGTAAAAGTTCAATTAACTTGTACATAAAAAAATAACATTAATCAAAAAAACAATTTCAGTGTCTTACCATGTAAATTGCATCCTTGAGTTTGATTCTCACTTGAAGCTTGTTAATAACATTGTAAATTATGTGTCTAAATGAAATGTCACAAATCTCCAAGGTGGTGATGTTGTGACTTCTTGAAAGCCTATAACCACTTTATTAAAATCTTGATAAGTGTAAGGCTCACTATCATATCCAATGTCTGGGAAACTGAAATCATGATGAATGTCTACAATAACCAAGGCATATTCCCTTTTAGCTATGAGTTTTGCAATGTCTTCACAATTGCCTTGTATTATTTGATATTTGATAGTGTACGGCCCATTCCAAATGAAATGAGTAAGAGTAGGATCAAATTCAACATTCCTATGACACTGCTTTATGAGCCTTTCCAACTTAATCTTTTCAATGAATCTTTCGAAAGTATTTGGTACTCCACTTGCATCCTTCTTCGACACCTTTATTGAAATAAACAAATATTAGGTATAAGTAATAAAATATAAATAAAAAAAATTACATATGAATAAAATGAATGTAAAAATAAACATACCCTTTTGAATGCAAGATAAAAATATTTAACTATTGTTGTAGAAATTGATTCTGGGTAGTTGCATACAACATTATTCCAACTCTCTTCATTCAACATTCTAACTGTTATCACTGACAAAATTTCAAAGAAAAAGGGTAAGGGAAGAGTTAATTGATCTTGAACATATTCATGCTGATCTTGGTCGTGTTCATGCAATAGACATTTGATACCATTCTTAGTTTGAGCAAACAAGCCTATGGTGAGCAGAGATCAAAAATCTTCATCAAATTCAAGCGAGGCAGTTCCTAAGTTAAGCAAGGCAAGATACATCAGATGGATTAATAATAGGCTCAGACCCAACATCAGAATTATGAAGAGGAAAATTGAGGATTTGATGATGCAACTAAGCGAGCAGAAAGGATTTCCTTAGCTAAGGAAAATCACATAGCAAGTAAGGTCATGTACCAAATTTTGATGATTTACCTTGTTGCAAGTTTTTTTTGAATAATGATGCATCTCCATTCAGTTTTGAATAGCTTCAGGGCAGTTGAAAAGGACATTTCAATACAAAGAGGCTCAAGACAGTAGAATTTTGGCATTTAAACTGTGTTTTTCACAGCAATTTCATAGCGCACTACGAAACTACTGTAGCTACATAATTAAAACTCAGTCAACCAATTTTGAGGGACCGAGGGGAAATTTTTGAAAAAGGAATCTCTTCAAAGGATCATGTAACAAGTGTCAACATTGAATAAGGGAAGAAATAGGAGGAAGAAACATGTATTCGAACTCCAAACTTTTTGTTATAAAGTGATCAGAGTTACTATAGTTCATAATATGTCAGACAGTTTGGAGGAGGTCTTGTCTTCACACATGGAAAAAGTCGACAGCACATCAAGGACATGGCATTCTACTATATTTTGGTATAATCAAAGAAGAAGGACATGATTCATTAGTTTTGAATATCTTTGAGGAAAACCAAAAGTAGATAAACAGGGGCAGTTTCCTACTTTTCAGGAGCAATGGAGAAGATATGACATTAAGGACCAGCAGGCAGCTACAAACACCTACTACAGCTAAACTAAAAGAGACCACTTGTCAAAGAACAAGAATTGATTGCAATTAATGCTATTATTAGCATGATATGGAGTTAGACTCCTATTTGCCTTGGATCTCTAAAAAGTCTAGTTAGCAGTTTGTTACATTTAATAGGTAGTTAAAGTGTGAATAGGTGTCATAAGAAGTAGAATTCGAATTCCCCTCATGTTGGAGGAGGAATCTCAACCTTGTAAAAGAATTCTATATATAGGAGAGAGGGAAATGTACTAAGGGTTGGAAATTTATTGAAAAAAGCTCTGATATTTGGCTTTATGAAAAGACTTTGTTTTAGTAATACAAGATTGGCTTTGCTTCTCAAGACTCAGGAGGGATTCGATGTTTAGAATGTGTTGTATTGTTCTTTTCCCAATATTTACAGTGGTATGAATGTGTAATCACTTAGAACTCACTTATAGTGCTCTAATTTCCTGTATACATTCATAGAATGTGTGTTCCTATGTGTTTCTAGTATGTTTTAAATGTGTTGAATCCTGAATGCCCTGACTTGTATGTAAGGTTGATACCATTGTTATACTAAAATGATGTTGATTCCATAAGCCCAATGGATAGTTTCTAATTGCGTTTCCACCACTCATATTTTTACATTTGTTTCACAAGAGTTAGCCATCTTAATCATAATCAAAAAAATTAATCCTTTGAGAGAGCCCTCTCTGGTTGGGGAGGCTAAGTCTCAGCCTAAAGTAGGTTTGAAATAGTTACTTGAGGTCTTTCTGGTCTGCAACCTTCCAGGGTCAGATTTTGAGATAAAATTTTGGTGCGTCTGCCGGGAGTCTGAAGATTATTCATTCCCAAAATCAAGAAGCTGAACTTCTGAAGGTAGCAGGAGCTCAGAAAGTTTTTGAGGCTGCAAACTACCTTAGCAACTCCACACATCGAATAAAAAATTGGAAGGTGACTCCACTGCTAGAAGATCAGTAGCTTTATGAAGTTCCAAGATGAGTTCCACTACGAGAATGAATGCTAGGTATGCTCCTATGAATCAGTCTCATATCCCTGGTTTTCCAAATCCTATGCCAAAGGCTGATTGGTTAGAGGATGTTCCAACATTCAAAGATGAAAAGAAAGGCAATGCTACTCTTCATTTGGTTAGGTTTCATATGCATGTACGCAGTCTTAAGGTTCATTTCCCTGAAGATTGTCTCATGAGGATGTTTGTAACCACTTTAGAAGGAAAAGCATGGTCTTGGTATAAAAGATTGGAAAATGGTTCAATATATTCGCTTGCTAGTTTTCGTGATGAATTCTATGAGATGTATAAAGAATGTCATCCTTCCTTATTGTTGCTCAAAGATTGCTATAGACATTCTTTGAGTCTTATTCAGTAATTGGAGGATTGTTGTGATGATGATGAATTTACGGACGAAGAAATTTTAGAGGCTCTTCATAACAATGCATTTCAACACCAAGAAGAAAGTATAACATCCCATGAAATGCAACATGAAAATCATCAAGGGTTTACTTATGAAAACCATGTTCAATCCTCTGATATTGATGTAGAGATGCAACAGTGTTCTCAATCTTTGAATCATAATGAAGATGAAAATGATTACACACAACAAGAGGAAATACTGGAAGAAAATTTTTATAACCCTCAGGTAGAGGAAACGGTTGATCATTTATGTAATTCCTTGCAGCAAACTACTTAAAAGAATGATTACAATAGTGAGGAAAATTACATTGTCTATGGGAATCATGCAGAAAGGTAGTTGGATAGCACATCAAAGGAATTTTGTGTGCCTAAGGATCAATTGTCTAAAGAGATAGAATGTTATGATGATTATCAAAATAACCATGTTTTCTTTGACCCTATAAATGAATACATGGCAAAGTTTTGCACATCAATTTTTCATTTTCATTTGCATTATGAAGAGCAGGTATATTATGAGTTGATCTGGTCATCTCACTACCATGGTTATTTTGAGGTCGAATGCAGTCAAGAGCTTCCAATATCAAAAAGGACAATTGATTGGCTTTATTGGAAATATCTCGTTGCTTGACCTAAAGTGGAAATTGCAACTAGTAGGTAGGTAGGAAAATGCAAATAAGCTCAAGGTTGTCTAAGCATTTTTCAATAGATATAGATTTCTTTCTCCTACAGTGATCATCAAGCTTAAGCCTGAGGTGAAGGCCCAAGAAACTTAAAAGAAATGTTTGCAAATAAATTTTTGTTTATCATAAGAGGATAAAGCACTGGACCTACGAGTTCTTAGTGTACCACAAGGGCAAACTATCCCAAGTGGAGCCACTGTTATTACTGACAAAATTTCAAAGAAAAAGGGTAAGGGAAGAGTTAATTGATCCTGAACATATTCATGCTGATCTTGGTCGTGTTCATGCAATAGACATTTGATACCATTCTTAGTTTGAGCAAACAAGCCTATGGTGAGCTGAGATCAGAAATCTTCATCGAATTCAAGCGAGGTAGTTCCTAAGTTAAGCAAGGTAAGATACATTAGATGGATTAATAATAGGCTCAGACCCAATATCAAAATTATGAAGAGGCAAATTGAGGATTTGAAGATACAACTAAGCCAACAGAAATGATTTCCTTAGCTAAGGAAAATCACATAGCAAGTAAGGTCATGTACCAAATTTTGATGATTTACCTTGTTGCAAGTTTTTTTTGAAGAATGATGCATCTCCATTTTAGTTTTGAATAGCTTCAGGGCAGTTGAAAAGGACATTTCAATACAAAGAGGCTCAAGACAGTCGAATTTTGGCATTTTGTTGGGTCCCTATAATATTAGTGATTACCCCATTACTATTGTAGTTATACCCCTTATTAATATTGTTGTGCCCCTATTGCCCCCATATTGTTATTACTGTGCCCCATAGAATCCCTC
>APFE030716454.1:65805-84413 GCA_000404065.3 Pinus taeda | reverse complement strand
CATCAAAGAAGAGGACATCTACAAGACTGATTTTCGGACCAGGTATGGGCATTATGAGTTTGTTGTGGGTCCTTCCTGTTTGACTAATGCTCTGGCTACTTTCATGTGTTTGATGAATAGTGTGTTGCGTCCTTATCTAGATGTATGTGATTGTATTTATTATCGATATATTGATATCTTCTAATAATAAGGAAGAGCATGCTGGACATTTAGTAGCAGTATTGATATTTCTAAGAGAGCGTCGGTTGTATGCCAAGCTTAACAAATATAGTTTATTTTAGACAAAGGCATATTACTTGGGACATACTCTTTCAATAAAGAAGGCATAACAGTAGATCCGAAAAAGATAAGAGCTATCATGGAATGAGAAGCTCCTAGAAATGTGGATGAGGTTAGATAAATCATGGGTTAGTAGGTTATTATAGGAGTTTCATCGGGAACTTTTCACGGATCGCATGTATTATTACATCTTTACAGAGGAAATGAAAGAAATTTGAATGGATAGAAGAATGTGCAGCAAGTTTTGAGCATTTGAAGTAGTTGTTGACAAACACTCCAGTGTTAAATCTTGTAGATCTAGATAAAGAGTTTGTGGTGTGCACAAATGATTGCAAGAGAGGACTTGGTGGAGTCCTAATGTAGGAGGGACGGGTGGTGCATTATGAGTAAAGGAAACTAAATGATCATGAGAAATATTATGTGACTCTTGATCTTGAGTTGGCAGCAATCATTCATGCATTGAATATGTGGAGGCACTATCTTCTTGGCAGAAGGTTTGCATTGATGAGTGATCACAGTGGGCTGAGGTACCTATTTGACCAACTGAATCTGAATGCTATGCAATCTAGATGGTTGGCCACTCTTAGAAAGTTTGACTTTGAGATCACATACATTAAAGGAAAGGAGAACAAGGTTGCAGATGCTCTTAGTAGGAGAGTGTAGGTAAATCATGTTGCAGCTATGAGTTCTTATGGGACGGATTTACGATACTGGATCCTATAGGAAGGACATCAGGATGACAGGTACCAAAAACTTAAGCACATATTACAACAGGGTACAGGTGAGCAGGATGTAGACTATCATCTCACAATGGATGGCTTGGTCAGATTCAAGGACAAGATCTATGTGTCCAATGACAATGAGCTCAAGAACATTATCTTAAGGGAGTTCCATGTCAAGCCATATTCATTTCATCCAAGATATTAGAAGACATTGACAGCAGTTAAGAAGTTCTACTACTAGCCGAATCTAATGAAGGAAGTCGCAGAGTTTGTGGCTAAATGCTTGGATTGTTAGCAGGTGAAAGTTGAGTGTAACCAACAAGCAGGTTTGTTACAACCTATTCCGATTCCAAAGTGGAAATGGGAGATCATTTCCATGGATTTCATTACAGGTTTGTCAAGGACATTGAAGCAACATGATTTCATCATGGTAATGGTTGGCAGGTTGAGCAAGGTAGCTCGCTTCATTCTAGTGAAGACTACTTATTTAGCTAGTGATGTAGCACAGGTCTTCATCAAGGAGATAGTGAGCTTGCACAGTGTTTCGAAGAAGATTGTGTCAGACAGAGATGTTAAGTTCACTTGCAAGTTTTGGAAGGAGTTATTCGCAGGTTTGGGTACAAATTTCGCCTTCATTGCATCTTACCATCCATAGATAGATGGACAGGTAGAGAGGGTCGACAAGATCCTAGAGGATATGCTAAGGATGTACAGGATGCATCAACATCGAATGTGGGAGGAGTATCTTCCACTTGTTGAGTTTGCTTGCAACAATGGTTATCAGGAGTCACTGGGGATGAGTCCATTTGAGGCACTCTATGGGCGGAGTTGTAACACTCCCATCAGCTAGAGTGATCCAGTGAATTGGGTACTGATAGGACTAGACATGTTGGAAGAAATGGAATAGGAAATGCAGGTTATCAATCAAAATCTAAAGGCAGCACAGGATAGGCAGAAGAGTTATGCAGACCAACACGGGGCATTAGGGAGTTACAAGTTGGGTGCATGTGTACTTTCACATCAAGATCAAGAAGAGCTCCTTGAGGATTAGATCATGTGCCAAGTTTGCACCTCGGTATTGTGGGCCTTTAGAGATCTTTGAAAGGATTGGACCAGTGGCCTACAGACTTACATTGCCTTTGACAGTGAAATTCCTTGATGTTTTCCATGTTTCATTGCTTAAAATATATGTGAAGTATGTTGATCATGTGATTGATTGTTTTATATTGCAGGTGGAGCCAGAAGGGGAATTACAGTCAGAATCTCAGTGCATATTGCAGCAGAAACAACTCATGCTCCGGAACAGAGGAATCAGGCAAGTTAAATTGTAGTGGAAGCACTTTGGGCATGAAGAAGCTACATGGGAGATGGTTGATCAGATGTGGGATATGCATCCTTCATTATTTTTCAGTTGAGGAAAAACAATTGTGGTATATGTACATATTTATGTATGGTTGATATGGTAAATATCACAATGAGTTATGTTATAAAGATCTAATAAGTGGTATGGTTGTCATGTTTGTCATGATGGTTCTTGCTTTTAAGCAGTATGTTGATTGTAAATACTACGATGATTTGGGTTATAAAGCTCCATGGGTAGTATTTTTTGCTTTTAACGGTTTTGCTAGTTCTAGGTGTCATAGAACACCGAGGATGGTGCTACCCTAAGGGGGAGGGGTCTGTAACAACCATGAACTAAAAGTACATGTAATAAAGTTAATAAAGGAAAAATAAGACCAATGTCATGGGACTCATCTTCCAAGCTAAATATTGGGCAAAGCAACCTAGTGGGCACCACTTGTTTATTATGGCTAAGGGGAAATTAACAAAGGCTTTGAAAAAGAAAAAAGGCATTATTGGCATTTTATTTATGAAAATAAAGGAAATTAGGAGAAAAGGAAGGTGAAAGGTCATAGGTTGCATGTGAGGAGGAAATTGAAGGAAAATAGAGGAAAAATGAGGAAATTAGAGGCATCAATAATAAAAGTTATCAAAGCATCAGTTTGGGGCCTTTTATCAGCTAAGTTTTGGAATTGGTTCTAGAGAGGATAATAGCACCAAGAGGAGAAGGAAATCAAGAAATCAAAGGAAGGAAAAGGAAAGGTTGGATCAAGCAGCTTCAGCAAGAATACTTGCAGGTAACAGGTTGCAAGTATGATTTCCTAACTGGTTTTAGCATGCATGGTATATTCATGTGTGTATTTTGTTTAGTTGTTGTCATTGGCATGGGTTTTGTCAAGTTTTGACAGTGGTGTTAGCCTTGCCTTTCCATTTCTGGATAGCCATGGTGTGATGGGATCCATTATTGGTCGAGCTTTAGATTGCCAGAAGATTTTGGATCTGGGTGAGGTGGTATTAGGAAAATCCCAAGTGTTGGGGTGGAGATGGTTTTCTCTAGGAAGCCCTCAACAGGTGGGTGTTTAGTCAATTTAGTATGTCCTAAATTGCTATTTAAAATGTCAATCCGGGAGTCGTAAACTAATGAAGTGAAGTGCACTGTTTGTGCAAGATAACCTTTTCCTTAGTCTTTTGTCGTTTTTGAGTTTTTAGTTTGTTTTTGGGTTTATCTTCTGTGGATTCCCTAGTGTGAGATGGCGAAATTGAAAATTAAGTGTGAATGGTAATGATGATTTTTACGATGATTTTCCAACCTTAAAAGTTCAAAAAGAAAGTTCCTAAACTGACTGTAATGAAATCAATTCTCAAAAAGAAGTAAATGCATCAAAACAATGAACTAGTGACAATGGCCCAGTATCCTTACTGCTGTGTGAAAAAGAAAATAAAATCTGAACTTAAAGAAACTCAAAGACTGAAAGTAAAGCAACTAAATCACACTACTTCAACCTACATTCTGACCCTTCACCTTTCGACTCAGTCCGGCTATAGGAAGTGATCATAAACAAGTTGAGTATTATGATATCTAAATTGCAGGAAATTAAATTGCATAAAAGGAAACTAAGATTTAACTACTCATTCATATTTCAACTCTTGAAAATGACATAAGTAATTCAATCTCTAACTTGCAGGAAAGCAAACTAGATCACACTACTTCAAGTAATATTCTGATTCCTTACTAATCGAGTCGCTTGGCTATAGAAAGGAAATCATAAACATGTAAGTAATATGATGTCTAAATGGCAGAAAATTAATCAAGCAAAACAAAACTTGAAAGAAATGACAATGTTGGAATTAAACTTAGTAAATGAAAATCAGCAGAAAGGAAAAGATGATCTCATGTCAGTAGCTATCAAAAATATGTAAATTTTCCCGGGCTGCCTACAAAAACCTGTAAAAGAAACACTGATCAGCTTAACAGTTATGAAGAAAACATGAAGGAAATAAGGACAGTGATGAACATCATAACAGTAGACTACAAAAACAGTAAACAAAAGCAAGTAAGAAACTATACAAAGCTTTGGTGTACAGGGGCCCTCTGTCACCTCAGCCAGCCAACTACTTAGTCACAAATTGGATTCAGGAACGTTGTCTTCTCATATATTGAATTGCAGTAACAAAGGAAAGGAAAGTACAGTACAGTGGACTGAAACAACAATCAAAATTACATCTTAAAGACTAACTATCCAGCATATATCAATGCGTTATTTATAAGTGAATATGCTAGTAACTAATTCCTAGATTTTGTGCTGCCAAGAGACACGTAAATCTCCACGGCCTTAGATTTAGCGTGATGGTCATTACGGCAGTTGAATCCATGGAGTGGTGGCTGCTTTATTCGGTTCACAGGCTGATCGATAGTTGTGCCAGTACCTCCAGAAATGAAGGATCATGCCACGCAATCCTTCATGTGGCCAAAATAGAGCCGTGCCACCGCAAAATTCCTCATTTGGCCCTTCCTTTGACCGTCGTTGACCATAATTTTTTATGAGTGATTTGGTTGATCTGAGAGGACATAGTCCATGTACACGTCACCTGCATCCTGCCCATGTGGCCGGTTTCTCCATTGGACACCTGTAGCATAGCTTTTGACAAAATGGTTGCAAAAACTTGGGCTGGCTGCGGAAAGTGACAAGTTTCCGCAACTATTTGAACAAAAAAATCTAAACCAAACAACAGTCATAAACATAGTTAGGAAACCATTTCATAAGATATTTTTAGCCTAATATGCAATGATTTGACAGCTGGGTGGATGAAGTAAATGGAAACAGAAGGCTGAAAGTGTATATAGGGAAGTGTAGGTTTGGGACTCAACAGGGATCCTCTTCCTAAGGGATGAGGTCCACAAATGGTGGCATAGGGGTTCCATAAAGAGATGGAAGTAGCTCCATGATAGGAGGGATCATGCTTGAGTAGGCATCCATTCGAAGTTGTTAGTTGGGAAAGATTCGACTAACAAAGCTTCTAGACTTTACTTTTTTATTTTTTACTTGTGTTAATTCATGTGTGCAGGCCATAGTGTAACACATAGCGCACTTTTGCGCAAATTCTAATGGTATTTTCTACATATGCGCAGAAATGGACTAGAAAACTTCACAGGAAGCCAAAAATACATTTTTGGGCCTTTAGATCCAAGAATTTATTTCTTTTTGGGATTGTTTGGGTTCTAGCCTTGCAGGGGGATGCTTTGGAACACTTTGATGGATAACGAAATATCCAAACCGATGGTCATTTTCCTAATGCAAAAAAATTACGTGTGACAGGAAGGAATGTAGATTAGCCTCAAGGTAAGTTAGATCAGTGGAAAACAAGTGCCAGAAACAAGCATGCAAAAGGAAAAACATACATGCACAAAATGACCCAACAACGACAACTACTAGTAGGAAAAAAGCAAGAAGTTGATGTGACGCCTATAAAATTGAATGACAGACCAAAATAACACTTGTACAAGATAATAACAATTAAAAATCCAGCTATTATGAGAAGAAATGGGAAAAATAATACTCATAAAAGAAAAAGCGACAAAAGCAATAGAAAAAGTGACAAAAAGCGACACATGAAAAACTTACCCAAAAAGTGTTGCAAACTAAGTTGAAAGCTCCTTGATCTCATTGGGAAGGCTAAAGATCCAAATTCAAGTGTGAAAATGAGCTCTAAGAGCATCTATTATATAGATCTGGTCGGGTTAGGGTTTATGACACACATCCCTAAAATAAAGGGAAAGTGACATTTATCTTAAGATAATAATAATCAAAACTTTGTGCCACTTGTCAGACATTAATTATGCACTTCCTATTTTCCAAGTATGAGCACTTAGCTTTTTCTAGGAAACTGCACATTCACATTGGCATAAAAGGTTGCACAATTCCCAGCAACAATGGATTGCACAATTCATTACCTCAGTGAATTGTGTGGTTTCTTACTAAAAGAGGGGGCTAACGCAGATCATGTACTTAGTGGATGCCTATCTTCAAGGTTTGGGAATTTTTGATCCTCAAGGCCTAGCATAGTTTCTAGAGAGAGTGGATTGCCCAGTTCCAAGAGGGAAGACCAGGAGTAAGTGCAAGATCAGGGCAGGAGATGGATTGTGTTAGCAATTTCTTATTTATTATCAATAAGACTTATTCATGATCAAGACAAGTTAATCAAGTCATCGCAAACATTGCATGAAAAGATAGGTCTTCACAATCAAGAGGAATACTTAACGACATTGAAAGATAGGTTTTTGTGAACAGAAGGTAGACTCCAAAATCAAGGCATGGGAAAAAATTTGGAGTGGGGTTGTAGCAACTACAATAGTTTCTTATTACTTGCACTGCATTATATGTAATTTGGTTCTTTTGTTCAACGTTAGTAGCATTGGATCAAAATATTAGGATTAGCAAAGGAAACTAGAAACTTATTAGTCTATATTACTGGTATGGTTTCCCTAGTGACAAACCAACAATGAATAATGTTGATATAATTTTGTATTTTTTGAATTAATATTATATTCCCGATCTTACCAAAAAAAATCTATGAAAATAGGAAAATAATTTACTTCCCTAAATTAAATCCCATAAGCTTAAAGGCTTAAATCCTGAGAAGGAATCCTATGTCGAGAATGATGAAGGGAACGGGGAGAAAGAGAAGACGTCTTCAATGTGAAAGGGAAAAATAAGGGAATAAATGTTAAGCAATGCCGTCACGGGAAAGGAAAAAATCCAGGCAAGAGGAAGAATAGATGGGAAGAATATAAAACTAAGAGAAACAAGAAAATCATAATTCAAATTTGAATGATGACCATGCCTTCCCAACCTACATATTAATGGTAGATGATGGGGTACAATAAACATCCCTACATGTGAATAATTAATGTGCATTATCTATATGTTGGCCACATCCTCCACGAGAATTACGTGTGGCCATGGAAACATGAGCTATAGCCACCATTGGGATAATGTTGGTCAACCCCATTAGACAAGAAGCATCAGTTGTTGCCAAGTCACAACAATATTCCTTCAAGGGAGAAATTGGGAGTAAGTCCTAGAAATTTTTAAGAAGCAAGAGTGGATTTGGACAACATTCATTAGCTAACCTATCAATTGGTTGTTTTCCTTTCTATTTGACATGAGAAGCGAGAACCACAAGAATTTGAGAGAATAGGACCTAGATGTGAGAAGAAACCCTTCTAATCTCTACCTGAGAAAGAGTTTGCTTGGGTCAAACCCATGAGATATTTTCTTGATGAGGGATATTACCAGTTGGGAGTGACCTTTTATATAGAGTTTGGAGTGCTCATCCATAATAACTTGCATCTATCCAAACTCTAAAGAAAATAATTTGTCATGTTGTTATTATCTAACCCCATAAGACCAACATAAATGTGAATAATCATGCCAAATTCATTTTTGCAAACACCACCAAACCCAGTAATGTCTTGGGTGTCTTTTGTAGCTTCACCAAAATCTAATTTAAGGAATTCGAATTAGGCGGGGGTGGGAACCAATTCTCTATAGAAATGGGAAAGGAGGGATGGGGATTATAGGATGTGGCTAATAATTTTTACTAGAGTTGCAGGTTTTGGGGGATGTGAGATTCCTCTAGACAAGCATGTCAACTAGAGGCAAACCAAGGGTTCAAAAGGGCTATTCATGGAGGCAAAGAAGAATGTGATACTAAAAATAATCAACTAATGATCTAGATTAGTGAAAAATGAAATGATTGTGTTTTTTCTAGACTAGCCAAACACAAAATCCATGGAGAAAAGACCATGCATGGTTAAGAATTAGATCGTTGAACCCACTTTTTCTGCAATAAGTGACAATCTCCAAGATGTTAGTCCAATCATGATTTGGTTGTCTACAGTGGATGGCAGAATATTACTAGAAGGCGTCGATGAAGGGGCAATGATTAAAGAGGTTCTCCATATATTCTAAATTATTCTAACATGAAAAGCAATGATTTGGGAACTTAAAGCCATATTTTATCAAATTGTCCCAAGTTAGTGTCCTTTTGTGAACCAAGATCAGATAAAATGTGAAACCTATGTCCATAGTATTTGATTCCAAATTTTATTCTAGATTTCCATCTCGGGGGTCTGAGCTTGGTCAAAGGCTCCTCTATATGATTCTTTAACAAAGAAGCAGCTTTATGGGTTGTAGCCCAATCTTAGCTTTCCTAGGTCATGCAAGATATAAAAGTTGTGTTGATATAAGACTTCCTAGAGCATATTCTACTTCTCATTATCTATTATCTATCTACATAATTCATTCAGCTTCTAGTGTCTCCATCATGTTTCCTCTAAAAGTCTATGCTAATAATTTACCACTACATAGTAGTGTCTTAAGTTCATTTTTCAACTAAGAATATTGAGTTTCTCCTTAGTAGCAAGATTGGGAACCAATGCCATGAATCGTCCCAAAATAATGTTGCTTGAACATTTATGACTTCCCAAAAACAATGGTCCTAGATGAGATGTTTTTCGCTGCAATCCAGATTCTGAATTAAGGATCCCTTTGAAAATTTATACACTTTAACCTAAATATGTTGAGGGATAATGTGGTTGTATTTATGATTCCATATATCTCGCCATGGTTCTTGACTACCTCGTAACAATTGCCACCAAATTTTGGCTTCCATTACAATGTTGAGAGTTGCAGGATCCAGCAAGCCCATCCTGCCATGAGATTTTGGGAGGAATAGTTTCTCCTATGAGCCCAAGGCCCATTTATGGTCCCTAATAACACCACCCCAAATAAATAGTCACTGAAGACTCTGAAAAGTGCTCAAGTTTCTTTTCAAAGAAACTAGGACTGGAAAAATATATATTGGGAGAGCATGAATGGTGGATTTAAAAAGAATTGAAAGATCCCACAAGCCCATCGAGCCATGAGATTTAGGGGGGTAGAACTTCCCCCATGAGACCAAGGCCCATCTACGCTCTTTGTGATGCTACATAAATGAAATGACTATCAAGACTATGAAAAGTTCTCAAGATGACTTTCACAGTAGATAGGACAAAAAAAAGATAAATTTTCATAACTTCAATGACAAATTTAGAAAGAGCCAACTGACCAATGATATGGAGAGAGAGAGAAAGGTCTAGCTGTCAATCCTAGTAGTCACTTTTTAAATAATAATTTCCAAGGCTTGGATGTGAGAGAATTGACCAAAAAGGGAGCACTTAAGTATTTTAATGGAAAATATTGTCTTCTAAAGCCCAAAACACGAGAAATTTTCCCCTTGACTCTTCGAGGAGTGTTGAATAAGAAAACTTTAGATTTTAAGAGATCGAAATACATACCAGATGTAGATCAAAAATATTCAATAACCTACTTGAAAGCGAGAGCTTCCCAGACCGATGGGAAACCCATTAGCATAGTGTCGTCGACAAATTTTTGGTGTGAGGCTAGGATATCTTCTTTGAAAATGTCTAGTCCATTGATTTTACCCTCTACAATAGTCTCTTTGGTAATGCAACCTAGACCTTCTATAGCCAAAATTTAATATATAAAAGAAAAAAATAAAAAGGAGACAATGAGTCCCTTAACGGATGACATGAGAGGGGATAAATGTATTGAAAGAGGAGCCATTGACCAAGATGGAAAAGAAAGAAAAAATAATGAAGGAGTTGATACATTGTCGATCAATTAAATTGTAATAAAGTTCCATTACATTTAAATCATCAATCCAAGTTGGTAAACTTGTGAAGTGTAATGCACACTATATGCTAGGTCTAGTTTCTAGCTTAATCTATCAAAATTTGACATTAAAGCATAGTTATAATCTAAAAATACTTGCAATTTAAAGCTTTCAACATATTCATGGTTCTAAACATTTTTAAATCCTCTTTCCATGTAAATAATTGTCATGAGATAATCATGAAATCAATTAATCATATAATTTTTAGTTTAACTATAGACTTTTGCAATTGAAGATGAACAAGACTTTATTGTATTAGAAGATTTGTATGAGTATCCTCCACTACGTTGACATATCACATCAAACTATAAGAAAATGAAATTGAATGCACACACTTAAATCAACTACAATTAACAAGAACTTGAAGCATTAGATTAAACGTCAAATCAAACTAATTGTACCTAAACAAAACTAAGAGAAGAAGAGCAACACATCCCTTACATAAAGGGCCTCTTAGCTTGGTGAAGCATTTCTAAAGAGTCGACATAACTAAAGTTAACTCAACACATAGCATTGGAAAGGAGAAAATTGTTGTTTGATATTAACCAAATGAGGAAATAGAAATCTTCAAATTTTAATTCATAAACATATGCTTAACACTTAGCCTCTCCTTTGCTTTCTTCTAGCTCGAGCCTCCTACAAATTACTTATATCCTCTCATATTTATGCATATAACTCATCCTTCATAAAAGGAAAGAGGTTACAACAAGATAGAACTGATCCCTAAATAAGTGGATCGAAAATCAACTGATTCAGGATCTTTCCTTCGGTGATGTTAAACAAAATTACTTAAAGAGCATGAAAATACAATAAATGCAACACCCATGAAGAAGAAACATAAAGGGAAGAAAATATAGACAATGCACCAAGATTTGATAATGAAGTTCACTAAGAATGTGTGAGCTACGTCTTTGGGCCCAAGTTCAAAGTGGAGAGACCTCTTTATTTTCTCAACAGAATTGGCAAGATTACATGGCAATACATCAAATCGAGGGATGAACCCAAAATATGTTGCTCATATCCCAATTCTAACTACACGAATGGATTCATCTCAAAAAATAGTGAAAAATGACTATAAACTTCATATGATTTAGTCACCTTCACCTTTGGGCTAGTTAGGGATTATTCAAAACTACCACAAAAGATCAAAATATTCTAAGAATATTCCCCTAGAATATACTCTATAATCTACCTCAAAATTCATGCCCGCCTAGGCATGGGCCCCCCTGGCCACCTGCCCAATCACTCTCATCCCACGTGTTAAGTCTTGGTTCCAACCCTGTGGTGGCTCTCCACCGAAAGCATAGTTCAAGGTTTAAGTAATGGTGCATCGACAAACATACCAAGGCCCAAGCGGTTGGCGCATTGGCAACTTGTTTGTGTTTGTTTGTGGGAGACCTTGGGGTGAAACCCATAGGCTCTCGTTTTAACACGGTCGTTTAAATGATTTTTTATTTTTTATTTGTGTGTGTGTGTGTGTGTGTGTGTGCTGTGTGTGTGTGTGTGTGTGTGTGTGTGTGTGTGTGTGTGTGTGTGTGTGTGTGTGTGCGTGCTTGGTTCCAACCCTGTGGTGGCTCTCCACCGAAAGCATAGTTCAAGGTTTAAGTAATGGTGCGTCGACAAACATACCAAGGCCCAAGCGGTTGGTGCATTGGCAACTTGTTTGTGTTTGTTTATGGGAGACCTTGGGGTGAAACCCATAGGCTCTCGTTTTAACACGATCATTACGGTTGTTTAAATGATTTTTTATTTTTTATTTGTGTGTGTGTGTGTGTGTGTGTGTGTGTGTGTGTGCTTGGTTCCAACCCCATGGTGGCTCTCCACCGAAAGCATAGTTCAAGGTTTAAGTAATGGTGCGTCGACAAACATACCAAGGCCCAAGCGGTTGGTGCATTAGCAACTTGTTTGTGTTTGTTTGTGGGAGATCTTGGGTTTTTGTTTGCGTTTGTTTGTGGGAGACCTTGGGGTGAAACCCATAGGCTCTCGTTTTAACACGATCGTTACGGTCATTTAAATGATTTTTTATTTTTTATTTGTGTGTGTGTGTGTGTGTGCGTGCGTGTGCGTGTGCGTGTGCGTGTGCGTGTTGTGTGTGCGTGTGCGTGTGAGTGTGAGTGTGCGTGTGCGTGTGCGTGTGTGTTTGCGTGTGTGTGTTGTGTGTGTGTGTGTGTACGTGTGCGTGTGTTCCTGTGCATGCATGTGTGCAGTGCGTAGTGGTTATACTCGTCGTAGTTCGGCTTGCAGTTTGGTGTGGCACGGTTACTCTTGTGGTTATGTTTATTGTTGACTACTTGTAAGTTTAGGGTTCGGGCATGTCAGGCACCCCCTTTTTTTGTCGAGTTTTCAACTGGTTACCATTTTAAATGCAAATCGCCAGCTTTACATGTTGACTATTGCTTGTGGCCTAACAATGGGTTTGTTGGATGGCCTCTAAAGAGGTTGGGGGTTTGACCCCGACTGTTTCACTAGCTTCTTTTTGTGTAGACCAAAAGGGCTAACCATAGGGTGCCATGTAGTGTCCAATGATTAGGCCATGTGTCACTCACGGATTAGTCCATGTTGTCACTTGTTTGTCTACCATGTCATGCTAACATGTTTCCCATGTTGATGTCATGTCATCGCTAACTGTATGCCACATGTCTCTCCTGAGTGGTGCCATGTGGCAATGTCAATGCCCTACCTCCCCTAATTCCAAAAAAAATTGTATGATCATAACTTTGTCATATGGATTTAGTTTGAGGTTCCATTCATACTATTGGAATATCTTGACAAGATCTACGACTTGGAGTCAATTTTGCTGAGACTTAAGGACTCCAAATTTTGACCCTTTTTGGATCCTCCTATATCACCAACTTACTTAGATGTAGGATAACAAAGTTCATGTGAATATATTATGAAGATTGTCTGGATATCATAAGAAGTTCAAATGGAATAAAACTCCTAAATCATACGTGCCAAAAGTTGTACACAAGGTTTGTTGGTAAAATAAGGAAGTGTGGATTTCAAGGAATAAATTTAATAAACTTATTTCGAAACCTCATCCAAACCTCCCCTATTTTACACTTTATGAGGATTATGCTCATAAGTCACCTAAAAACCATATTATTCACAAAACCCATGTTTTATATTTTCTTGATTCATCTTCATAGAATTTTAAGTGATATTTCAAAACTATCTCTCAAATTGTCCACTACATGAACTTTCTGTGGCTACACCAAATTTTTTAAAAGTGAGTTAAGAAAAGCCAAAAACTAGTCTAAGTAACCATAAAATCATGGAAATCAGCCATATTAATGCTTATAAGTATTATCAAGTTTGTATGAGATCACAATGGACAAATATATGGTAATGAAGGTAATAATGAATGAGGAATAAAGGGAATTTTATAAAGTATTTAGTAAAATGACCTTCGAAATCATGTAAAAACAAGGGCCCAACATCCATAGTCACCAAGTTTTTGAAAAACTAAATACCAAAAGAGTGTGGTTAATATAATACCAACTCAGTTTTTCAAAAGCCTTGGAAATATCCATCTTTATAGTCATGTTCTCTTTTTTGGATTACATGACTAAGTGGACAACTTCGTGGGCGACTATAATACCATCTAGGATTTTTCCACCTTTGATATATCCAAATTAATCAAGTGAGATCAGGTAAGGAAGGATAAACTTAAGATGGTTTAAAATTATCTATGTGTTTATCTTGCATATGATATTACAAAGACTAATGGGATGAAATCCAATAGGCTCATATTCTTTTGTTGAAGTTGCAATCAACACCCTCCAAAATTTTGCCTACACTTGAATTTTGAAGCCTACTAAGGATCTCATTAATTGTCATCCCATGGTCACTTCATGGTTGGTCGATATTTTATGTTTGATCCTTCTTCTTATAAGATTCTAAGTGTCAAAGTCACTTTCCTACACATGTTTAGTCCTTGATGAGTTCATAAGAACACTTCTTATATGCAAGATTGAACAGTCACAACACCATCCATAAAGGTAGTTTCTGGGTGATGTTCAACTCATTTTGGCAGTTAGTGCACATTTTCATTTGAAATTCTTCCTCACTTTGATCGTAATTGTACTTTTAGTTCAGTGAGCTTTCCCAACTATCACTTTTGCACACCATTTCTTTCACAAGTGTCGCTTGTAGGTTTTAAGTTATCATTTTTGCTTGTTTTCACTTTAATAAGTGTTATTTTCATGTTATCTTCACTTTGGCATGTGTCGCTTTCAAGGTCGTTCGCAATTTGCAAGTGTCGTCTTCATGTTTTCCTCCCGTCATAGGTGACACTTTTTTTGTTTTCACTCTTGCATGTGTCACACATTTGCACATCACCAAAGTTAGTTCTAGTGCACTTTTATGTGTGATATGGTCTTACATATCATTATAATATGTGCTAGAAACATTCCAACGAATTATCGCACCTTTTGGTCTCATTCGACACTTTTGTCGTAACTTGTGTTCTAAGTGTTGTAATGTGTCGTTTCAATTGTTTCACTTAGAAATAGGTGTCCCTTTGCTATTATTTTAAGGTGTGAATTTCGTTCATCAGTATTGTGCATTCCATTGGCTTGTATTGATGGAATTTATTTGTGTGTTCAATGTTTCAGTCATTTAGGATGAAGTTCGTTGTCCTACTCTATTGGTCCCACACTTAGTCATTTTAGGAGCTCTTCTTGGTCCTCCTGCTCAATGCAAGTTGTAAAGGCATTAGCCATATTACTAGGTGATGAGTGCAGCTTATTCATGAGCTTAGTTGGTGTATATTTTCCTCCAATACTTGTGCACTAAGCATTTTCTAAGGTATCCTCACTCTCACATTGCATTAGTACTTCCTATGATAAGTGACCTATCCTTTTGCTACCCCCTCAGTGAAAAGTGCATTCCAGATGAACAAGCAGCAATTGTTGCGAGAACTACACCTTCCCAAGTTCGAGCACACTTCAAACACTTAGTGAAAAAGTGCACTTTAGAAGAACAAGGACCATTTGAGTGCACTTTGGAAGGACAAGGACATTCTCTCCCTTCAAAAAAGTGTGATTTAGAACAACGAAGCACACTTCAGAAGAATAAAGTGTAATTCGGAACAATAAGGTGCACTTCGAAAAATCAAGGACCTTTTGTCCCTTAAAAGCACATGGTGTAGTCTTGAAGCACTAGTCTTGAAGCACAAGTGCATGGCATAATCATGAAGCATTAATCCTTCATCCCTCTTCCCTTAAAGCACATGGAATAGTCTTGAAGCATGAGCGCATGGTGCAATCACGAAGCCTAAAGCCTTCATCCTTCCCTCTTCCCTTAGAGCACATGGCACAGTCATGAAGCCTAATGATCCAGATTTAAACAGGAACGCAACAAATTATAGAGATAACCATAAATACAGAGATGCAGTGGAAATAATACCTCATTTCATTACTTTGAAATATTGAAATATGCTTACAAACAAAAATGGAAATAAACTAGCTAGGGCGATGGTAGCTTATCTGTGAGAAGCGATGTGGCGACTACATGCCTCTGAACTATGTTACAATGAGGCTCGAGGGCCTATTTATTGTTGAGACACAATGGAAAACCCTAAACATCCAAAAACCTAACCCTAGAAGATGAAATGCCAAACTGTGGGCCCTGTTTGGGTAAATTGGTACATCAACTTCTCGGGGTCGTAACTTTCGCATCTGATCTCCTTTTGACACGTACAAAAGCTCATTCATTAGAAATATCTATTCGAGGACTATAAATTTGGGAAGAGAAACATCGGTCTAGGACCCATGTTGCTCCCAATTTTCCCAAAAAAGGTCGTTTAGGGCCTCAAAACAGCTCCGAAAGTTCAAGACCCGAAAAAACTGCTAAAAATAGTAAATTGTGCTACAATTACGGAAACTAAAAAACTAAAAGAAACAATTGTAGAGGTCCAAGTGGGATAGGTGGGTGTCCACCAACATCCACCTAGATCATTCCTCCCCCCTTAGGAAGCAATGGTCCCCATTGCGTTGAGTTCCTCCATGAGATGAGGAAACTTCTGCTGAACTTGGTCCCCAATGAGTTGTTCTACAATCTCTAATGTGTCCAGTAATGGTGGGAAGCATCGTCAAGGGTGGTACACATTGAACACTTGGTGCAGGTGAAGGAATGAGGGAATGTTGTGCTCCAAAGCATTATTTCCCACAGCCTCGGTAATGGTGTAAGGACCATGTTGGAGTGGTCTGAGCTTCTTATGGGTTCCTGTAAGGCGTTCTTTCTGTAGATGCAACTAGACTTTTTCACCCACATGAAACTTGTGTGGTACCCATGTGGGTGAGGAGAAGTTGTTCATGTGTTCTTTCATGATTGTATCCCTCTGTTGTTGCTGCTACATGGAGGAACCCTTCATGGGGGTCATGGATGTGGCGACGATCTTCCCTTACTTTGGGACCGAACTAGGCATAAAATGAATTTCCTAGTCTGGGAGATGAGCTTACTGCCTTTCTTAGTTGTGATCAAAGAGGTGGCAGTAGGTGGGGCTACCTTCGGTATCCTGTATAATGAATTACCCAAAGAAATAATGATAGCACGAGGCCTTGACTCATACACAGTATGTCGCCTCCACAAGTATGCTTGGCCTAATAATACATCACAAACATCCAGAGGTGCAACATCACACAATACATCATCTGTGAAGGGTTTGACACTGTAGGGAAGGCGGCACTGCTGGCGGACTTGGAGATCTCGTCCTTGGTGAAGCCACCCAATGCTGTATTGTTGCAGGTGTGGTGTAGTTCGTAGGCCCAAACGCTTCACGACCTCTGCTGAAATGAGGTTATTTTGGCTGCCACTGTCGACAATGAATTACAGTGGTGAACCCTTCACCCACATCTGTGAGTGGAAAAGACGCTCCCCCTCCTCTGGGTCTTCGAGCTAATTCTTCTTGATCTTGGCGGTGGCAATAGTGGCATTGGGCTCCGCATCAATGATCTACTTCCCTTTGCCATTCCCCTTGTTGAGTTCTGACTCAGGGTTAGAACATGTATCTGATTCTGAAGCCTTCAACACGACCACTAGCGACTGCTTGGTCCGACACTCACTTGTGTTGTGAGTGGGGCTCTTACGGAACTCACACCACTTTCCTGTGTCCTTCTTCAACTTCATGGTGTTGTTATTTTATTGTGACTTCAACAGGTTGTCTTGGGTCACCCCGCCTTGGCTTTGTCCTTTGGTCTTCAGATTCACAAATCCAAAGTCTCGCTTCTTCTGTTTAAACTTTTGCTCAATTTTGACAGCATATCGGTATGTTGTGTCGAGCAAGGAGATGTTCAGGAACTCCATCTCTTCTTGGACGTATCTATGTAGGCAGTCGCGGTATTTGAGTACCAAATGTAGCTCAGAATCCTTGATACCCAACTTTGTGCGAAGGGTATGAAAAATGTTTGTGAACTTTGGCACATCATGGTCCCTTCCCTGCCGCAGCGTGGTCCACTTTATGTATTTATCCTCATAGCTTTTGGCAGGGTAGTACTGCTCCTTGATCACATCCTGGAAGGAATTCCAAGTGGGTGCGGCTTAAACTAGTGAGCCCGTACTTTCATCCTTATGCTCACAATAGGTTTCCCACCAGTCCTTGATGTGGGGGGGCTGCTTTGAGAAGAGCGAAAATAATCTTTTCCCGACTGGAAAAATCATGAACAGAAAAATACCCATCTAGCATATTTAATCATTTATCTACAGCATTTGCGTTTATTTGACCTTCGATATGGGGATTTTGAAATTAACTTGTACCTTAAACGAGGTGGCTTTTCCATAGTAGTTGTTGGAAGCTGATGCGTCACCTCTGGGTAGCCGCTGAAGGATCTGGGCAAAGTTGTCCATCATTGCGTTCCTTTGCCCTTAAGGGCTTCTTCGAGTAAGATTTTGGTAGGATATCCTGCCCCCTCATATTTTTTTTCATCCGCCATGGGAGGTCATCGGAATTTGCGAGGTTGGTCTTGCAAAGGTTCGACTAGTTCAATCCCTAACTCCTTATATCCCAACCTCGTTGGGGACATGCAAAGAAAAACAAAGAAAAAGAAGACCACTCTGATACCACTGATCCGGATTTAAACAGGAAGGCAACAAATTATAGAGATAACCATAAATATAGAGATGCAGTGGAAATAATACTTCATTTCATTACTGTAAAATACTGAAATATGCTTACAAAAAGAAATGGAAATAAACTAGCTAGGGCAATGGTAGCTTATCTCTAAGAAGAGATGTGGTGGCTACATGCCTCTGAACTGTGTTATAATGAGGCTTGAAGGCCTATTTATTGTTGAGAAACAATGGAAAACCCTAAACATCCAAAAACGTAAACCTAGAAGATGAAATGCCAAATTGTGGGCCCCGTTTGGGTAAATTGGTAAATCAACTTCCCAGGGTCGTAACTTTGGCATCTGATCTCCGTTTGACACGTACAATAGCTCGTTAGAGAGATCTATCCAAGGAATATAGCTTTTGGAAGATCAAGATCAGTCCATTACTCATGTTGCTCCCGGTTTTCCAAAAAAAACG
>APFE030716454.1:48824-65712 GCA_000404065.3 Pinus taeda | reverse complement strand
CTACTAAAAATAGTAAATTATGCTACAATTACGGAAACTGAAAACCTGAAAGAGACAGTTGTGGGGGTCCAAGTGGGATAGGTGGGTGGCCAACAACATCCACCTGGATCACTTGAAGCCTTCATTTGAGTGCACTACTTTGAATCGAAGAATTGCACCCTCCTTGAGCGCATGAGCACACCTTGAACCAACGAATTATTTCTCCTTTGTGCTTCGACTGTGTGTGGTGAAGTAAAATTGTAAGTGTGGACAGAAATGATTTTCCTCTAGCCCGATGATGGGTCTAGCCACAATAGGTACATTATATGGAAGATTTCCTTAGGTTAGAACCAATTAAGAGGGCCTACCTCTTAGTCTGCTTATCTTGTTTGATGATGTCCTCGCTTGCTCGCTCCAACTATATCTTGCTTCCTTCTTCAAGCACCTGAAACAAGTAAACAATAGCAAACAACAAACGTGATAATAGACAAATTGTAATTAAACCTACTTAACAATTCAAGAAACATTAATCCATGAATATGTTAGATGACAAATCATGTAGGAAATCAATTGATAGTTGCGTATATTAATATCAAAGAGAGATTACAACCATTTGCCTTGATGTTGCAGTCCTCCTCTAACAAGACTAGGTTCCCACACACTTCTGCTAGCATTCCATGATGGCCTTAATCAACAATATTTTTAAGGCTCTTCCCTTTAGGCTTCACTCTAAACCAAATCACACTTCTCCCTCATACAACTAGCTAGCTACAACTAGCAATAGCTTGTTGTCTACTCCAAACCAAAATAGCATTATCACACCAATATCAACACTTCAACACTAACACTATCTTGTGCTTGGGAAAAATGGAGGTTTATATAGGATGAATGGATGGGAGATGGATCCTCTTCTCATGGGAGAAGGGCTTATCCCTTGAGGTAGTTCCATCATTATAGGGGAAACGAGCCCAAACTGACATCCTCAACCCCATCCAGCCAAACCTTTTACTAGACTTTTGTTACAAAGCTTCTAGAGTTGGAAGCTTCAACTCCTAATTTAAAAAACTTTCCATAACAGGACCAGCGCGACTGGAACACAGCTCAGTCGCTCCGCTCGGGATAGTGCTAATCTCTACACATCAGCATAGGGGAGACAAAGGTCATTAGCGCCGATCTTGTAAACTGGGCAAAATAGGAGGTTCAAGGGAAATGGTGCAAAAGGGAATTGATCTGCTCATGAAGAGGGACATGATAGGAGTTTCTTCATGAAGGCAAAGCATGTGGGGTTCACTGTAGAGGTCCTCCAGGATCAAGGAACAGGGACTACAGGGACAGTGACAAAATTATGTGTAATATATGCCCCCTAAAGTGTGAAGGTTGAACTAGAGTGAGGGATGAAATGCTTTATGAATTAGTGCGGGGAACCGTAGTCTACCGTCGGAAAACCTGCAAGCAAGTATAGATACATATACATAACTTAAAACTCTGTCAAATGATACATGAATCATGGTATGGACATAGCCATCCAAAGAATGATCATGTAAATGAATTTAGGTATCGGTGCAGACATTTGTCAAAGAGGATCATAATGAAACCAAGGTATGGTCGCAACCATCCAATAATGAGAAGGATCACATACGATAACTCATGGTATGGTCGTATCCATCCATCTGAACGAGACATGCATATCATCATAACCATGTCACATCACTTCACAACGTGGACTTTTGTGATCTGATTCTAGGGTCTTGACCTCCAACACGACCCGATCAAAGTACAAATTCTAACATGTGAATAGATGTGTTGAAATCGAACATGCTAGAAAGTCACTTGATTACCAGTCAATGATGTAAATTGTTAACAAGCACAAGAGAAACCACAAATAAAGACAATGGTCCTCAAGGTACTATCATCACAATCCACGGAATGTGAATAGAGGAACTGAAGTCAAACACCCGTGAAATCACTCAATCGAAAGCCAATGATGTGAGTTTGTCATCGAGTGCGAAGAACTTGCCATTAGGGCATGCAAGCTCTAAGGTATTAGAAGAGAGTCCCTCGGTCAACTTCCCGAATAATGAATTGAAGTCAACAAAAAGTGACCAAGTCAAAGGAGGGCCATAATGAATCCCACATCATCGACGCAAGACGAAAGGATGCAAAATGATTGTGGATGATACAAAGAATCAGAAGTAAGTGTAACTGTAGAAGGACAATTCTTGAACATATCGATGACACAACTGGAAGTTTGGCAGCTTTTGGATCCATGGGATCGGTGGTCATGATGACATGGCAGAGATCAAATGGAAGGCAAAAAAAATGGCCCAAACCCAGGAAGGTCAACAATACAAAGGAGGATGTCCCAACCCAACACGAAGCAAAGAGTGTCATGTTCAAGAGTGAGTTGCTGACACAACCGATAGATTTCCAAATTTCCCCCCACCATTTATGGCAAGTACCCCAATTATTTTTTAATCGCAAGCTTTAAGGGGATAGCATATGCTTGCACTGTAAGTTCATCCTTCAGACGAATCCGACCTAGTATGTTTAACAAGCCCTAGGAAGGAGGAGCTCATGTTCATCACAGTGACGAATCTGATGTCGTTTAATAGTTTAACGAGTCCAACAAAGGTGTAACTTGGTATCTTTTTCATGTTTAGAAAGTTTGAAAAAGACACATAAAAGAAAACTCCACATGATCCCTTTTCATACGTTTGTGTCTCTTGGGCTCGAAAAAGTAGAAAACAATACTTGAGAGAACCGCCTAACCATTTTAGTCAAGGAGTACCTTTTTCGTAAATAGTGCTCCCAGCTTGAAAAAGGGGTAAACTTATACTGGGCACACGATGTTTCGCATCTGTTAACGAGTTCGAAATGACAAGGGCTCGACCATCTTTTCGCTTTTAAAGGGTCGGAAAAGAGCTTGAAAGCAGACACCCCATTTTATTCTCTTTTACAAGTCAAAAGGGAAAAATACTCAACAATCTTTTCATGAGTTTTACGAGTCGAGAAAAGAACTTAAAGGTGACTCATCCTGGAGTAACGAGTGGTTATAAAGGGTACAATTGGTTATGGTAATGATGGAACTGCTCAAAACATGTAATGGTCAAGAGACTGGCTAACAAAACCACTCATCGTTGCGGTCCCTCACGAAAAGAAAAACAACCAAGTGAAAGCATAAGATCGGCCAAAGAGATGGTGGCGATGGAATGAAACAACCAAGGCTCATCTAGCAAAAAGTAGCTGATAAAAGGCAATCACGAGATGTAAATCGGGCATGAGTTCATTTTTACACAAGCTCGAACCCGCTTCATGTTTACACAAGCTTGAAAATAAAAAATATGCTTGTTATAAGTTCGCATGCCCCCAGTATAATGACTCAAATCGAGGTACATGCCCCCCAAGCTGCACTTCAATCAACTAGGTGGACGGAATGAAGGTTCACTTTCGAGATCTTGGAAAGACTCAACTGGGATTTTGTGAGATATTAATCAAAGACTCAATTTGGAAAAGGGAGTTGCTTCATTTTTTAATCAGGTTGACACAGTAAAGAACTATCCTTGATCCCTTGTTTCATTTTTTTAACGATCTTGACATAAGACAAAGATCTATGCTCATCCCTTGTTTCATTTTTTAACGAGGTTGATATAGGAAGAAACTATCCTCAGACTCCTTGATTCATTTTTTAATGACCTTGACACAAGACAAGGAACTATCCTCATACATATGTTCATCAACCATATGAGAACATGGCTCCCAATAGGTCTTCACTAGAGGGAATAACCACACTTCGGGAGTAATACATGTCATTTGGTGCCATAGATAGATCGGGCTCCAATGCCTCCAGTACATAATGTAGTATACCATCTGTGTGATCATCAGCACACGCGGAGATGGAACGGGTAGCCACATAATTGACCTATGGTGGGGAAGGTACTGCTTGCAAACAAGAGTCGATAGGGGATGATGGTTGCAAAGGAGGCACCTGGTGACCAACGAATGACAGTTGATCAATAGTCACAATTCTCCCTTCGTGTAGAAAACAAACCACATGGAAAAGTGAAGAAACAAGAGCTCCCATGACATAAACATAGTTGCATCCAAGGAGAAGATAGAAATCTAACAGACCTTGGACTGCCATCACGTCTATATAGACGGTATTTCCTCCCAAAGTAATAGGGAACGTCAAAAGGATCCCTAAAGGTTGACTGGTTCCTCCGTTGAAAGCCAACAGATTCTGGGTGACAGACACAAGCTATGGGGAACCCAAAGCTTGCCAAGTAGTAGAAGGCATGATGCTAATAGATGGGCCTCCATATAATATATTTCCAAGTACTACCATATTATAGGCTTGTACTATGATCTGGAAAGGCACGTAAGATGGGAGGTGGAAAGCATTCAATGGCCCCCAATCGAAAGAGATGACAAAACTACTTGGCGGGGGTATCATATAATTGCCCCCGTGCTGTATAGGAATAGGAGAAGGACTCTCCTGAACAACCGGGAGGGGAGGGTCACGCTTCGATTCATGAGAATTTGAGGAAATAAGAAGAACATGGGTAGTATGATCACCACTCTCTTCTGGAACAGAGTGAGAAACTGGTGGCGGAACCAAGTCAACACTCTTTTCAACCAATGGTTGGTCAGGAACAGACACAAGAGAGTCTTGCTCAAGAAGAGCAGGATGGGCAAGAGATGAATCCAAGTCAATCTCTTTACCAACTGGGAGAAGGTTAGAAGAAAGCCTCTAATAACCAATAGGAAGTTGGGGTTGAGGAGCTGCAAGGTTTTCCAAAACTTTGGAAGCTTTATCCATAAGAGCAAAAAGGTGAAGAAGATGCTCTCCTTCACATAACCTACAGGGGAATCTAATATTTCCCTTCTTCTTATGATCATCATCTGAAGGTGTAACATCAACATGATCTCCAGAGGTCGACGAGGATGGTTGGTTTAGGTCTTGAGACCACACCTCTAAGACTTTGGGAATTTTGGGACAATCTCGAAGGATATGGTCACCCTTACACATCCTGCAAGGGAATTTGACCTTCCATGGAGGATCGGAAGGTTTTTCTATGGGAGGTGCATTTGGATTAACAACTACATGGTTGGCGTCTCACTTATCTGACTTCTTCTTCGTCGTCATCTTCTTATTCTTCTTAGCCTCCTAGTTACTATATTTGAAACTTTCACTAGGCGAAGTAGAAGAGGAGGGTGAAGAAATGGGGGAAGAAGGCGAGGGGTCAACCTTAGAATCATTGTGATGTGATTCAAATGAAGGAGATGGTGGGGCAGGTGTTGGGACACTCGATATCACCGAGGTCAACAATAACCAAACAGGTAAGCCAATGGTTAACTCAGGGAGGGACAACGTTTCCATATAAGGAGCACCAACATTTCCAAAAGAAGGAAAGGAACCAGGATTCCCATCCGAGAGGAACCCTTGACTGGTAGACTCTGGGAATGTTTCCATTGGAATCAAATTTTAAAGAAACACTAAGGAAGATAACTTTAACCATGAATATTTCGTAGGTATTTAATTTTACGACACTGAAACAAAACTTTGCCTTTTCATATTTAAGAGTCGAGAAAAGGACGAAAGGTGACTCTATCACTTTCGATTGGAAACGAGCTCGAAAGGACAAGTGCTCAAATGACATTTTAAGTTTAATGAGTCAAAATATCAAATGACTACTCTGGATGATCTAGGTAAAAAGGATTACGAGGCAACTGTGAACTGCAAAATACCTCCCAGTGAACCGAGAAGTACGGGCAGGCGATCTCCCCGAATGTTGTGTTCGGTGTATCACGTTTGCAAGGTGACTGACTCGGCTTCCTATGGATAAAGGATTGCAACCTAGAGGGGTCTCCCGTTATATACTCGATGGTACGGGGAGCACAAATCCGTACTAGCACTGTCTAGTGCCAAGCTAATGACAACTGCTAGGTTTAAAGATGCCGAAACACGTCTCTAGCCTAGACCACTAAATGTGAGCGTTAAGTTTCAATGCTTCCTTAGGTTAATTCAATAAATTTTAACGGTTGATCTTGAATTAGGTTTGAATTACAAGGCCCTACCGTTGTCAACTGAAAAAACTCCTACATGCAGCTATATGAGAAAAAAGATCTTTGTCTTCGATGAAAGTTATCACTAATTGAGAAATAGGGAACACACAATCAATGCAACAATCAAAGAATGAAATCTTTCTCTAATAAATCTCCTAAATGCACTTAATCTTCCTACAAAAACATAAGAAGTTTCATTTCATTTCCAATGCTTATGATGATGCAATTCTAGCTTCTCAATAACGCTACTAATGCAATATTTTTGCTTAAGTAAACTAGAATGATGTTATCCTTTTCATAAAATGCAAAATGAATCTTTCACATAAAGCACTTTAAATGAAAACTTTCACAATTCTGAACAAACAAGCACCAATCAAATCCAAAGCATGATAAATGAAACTAAAAGAAACTTCTTCCCCGAATCGAACAAACCAAACACATAAATGCTTCAATCGACAAACAAAGCAATGTAATCTATGCTTGGAAAGAGAAAAGAGACACTTGAAATAAGAGAACAAATGAGACTCTTTCACTCATTCAATTGAAAACAAAGCATCCTAGTCACTTCTTGGGGGGGGAAAAGAGAGTCCGAGGGTCAAGAGACACTGACAATGGAATGGGAGAAATTCTTATTGTTTCTTAACTAAGAGACTGGAGCGACTTTTGGGCCAAAAGTAGCGTCGATCGGCACGACCGGCACAACTTTCAAGCTAAAACTAGCACTGGTAGGCCTAATCGGTGCAACTGCTTGGCCAAAAATAGCGTTGATCGTGGGATTTAAAGAAAAAATAAAAAATAGCTTCACACGGGGCAAGACATAACACATCAAAGGGTGGGCAAACCAAGCAAGCACACAAAGCAAGCTACATGAATCTTTTTAGTTAGGGAGAAGACAGTCTAAAAGGCTTACGGGGTCAAAATCATAAGAGAAAAACACAATGGCCAAGATTGGGGACAAACCCTAATCTTCACTTACAGGCATCAGCGTGACTGCCTAACTGATAACAAGCGCTAGGTGCGACTATCAGCGGATTAAGCGCACTAATCGAGATAGCTAAGAAAAAATAAAAAATAAAAAATTGAAATAGGGACCAGATTTGCTACTATGAATTTCAAATTCAGGCCAGTAAGTAGGAGAAAAGAAACAAAACCAAAGGGAAAGAGTGGAACTAGAAAATTTCATACGAAATCATGAAATCCAAGACAAACAAAAGGATTGGGTCTCCCCAGCGGAGTCACCAATTTGTGCTGAAGTAAAATTGTAAGTGCCAACACAAATGAGTTCCTCTAGCTCGATGATGGGTCTAGCCACAATAGGTACATTCTATGGAAGAATTCCTTAGGTTAGAACCAATTAAGAGGGCCTGCCTCTTAGTTCGCTTATCATGTTTGATGATGTCCTCGCTTTCTCACTCCAGCTATCTCTCACTTCCTTCTTCAAGCACCTGAAACAAGTAAACAACAACAAACAACAAACGTGATAATAGACGAATTTTAATTCAACCTAGTTAATAAGTAAAGAAAAATTAAGCCATGAATATGTAAGATGACAAATCATGTAGGAAATCAATCGATATTTGCATATATTAATATCAAAGAGAGATTACAACCATTTGTCTTGACGTTGCAGTCCTCCTCTGACAAGACCAGATTCCCACACACTTTTGCTAGCATTCCATGATGGCCTCAATCAAAAATAGTTTTAAGGCTCTTCCCTTTAGGCTTCACTCCAAACCAAATCACACTTCTCCCTTACACAAGTAGATAGCTACAACTAGTAATAGCTTGTTGTCTACTCCAAACCAAAATAGCATTAGCACACCAATATCAACACTTCAACGCTAACATTAGCTTGTGCTTGGGAAAAAGGGAGGTTTATATAGGATGAATGGATGGGAGATGGATCCTCTTTTCATGGGAGAAGGGCTTATCTCTTGAGGTAGTTCCATCATTATAGAGTAAAGGAGCCCAAATTGATATCCTCGACCCCATCCGGCCAAACCTTTTACCAGACTTTTGTTACGAAGCTTCTAGAGCTGGAAACTTTGGCTCCTAATTTAAAAAAAAAATCCATAACAGGACCGACGTGACTGGAACATGGCTCAATCACTCCGATCAATGCCAGGGATAGTGCTAATATTTTCACATCGGCGCGGGGGAGACAAAGGTCATTAGCATCGATCTTGTAAACTGGGAAAAATAGGAGTTTCAGGGGAAATGGTGCAAAAGGGAATTCATCTTATCATGAAGAGGGACACAAGGGGAGTTGTTTCATGAAGGAAAATCATGTGGGGTTCACTATAGAGGTCCTCCAGGATCAAGGAACGGGGAGTATAGGGACAATGACAAAATGTTGTGTAACATTGTGCACCCCGCACTCTCCTAGTTCCTCTTTGAGTGCACTAGCGCACTGGGAAGGCGCATAGCCTAACCCCTTCATTCCTTCATTGTGCACCTTCCTTAGTCCCTTTAAGCTCATGAGTGCACCCCGAACCCATGAATAACTTCCTTCGTGCTTCAGACCTACACCATGTACCCTTGAGCTCTCTCTCTCTCTCTCTCTCTCTCTTGCTTGAGCACACAAGTGCACCTTAAAGCCTTGAGCTTGGAACAAGACAGAAAAAAGAAATTACATGATGACTTAGAGGACTCCAAAGCTCATCTAAGACCCTTTGCAGGGTGAAGATAAGCAAAAAATTGGATCTTTCATAAAGATGAATCATAGATCAGATCTACCATAAAGAATGCAAGATGAAGCAGCATTGAAGATAGTTGGGTATTACCACCTCATTGTGAAGTCCATGGCATCACTGTCAAGTTGTATCTTGCGTAAGCGTCATCATAATAGTCAATGTGTGTCCATGTTTCATGCCACATAATCATGTGGAATGTAATGATTTATTCTCAAGAAAAGGACAAAATGAAATGTGTGGAAGTCCAAGAGTCATATGTGGAACATGAAGATTCACATAGTCATATATGGACAAAACAGTTTTATAAAAGTCAAAAAGTCATATAGAGAATTCAAAAGGTCATTTAGAAGTTCAAGAGTTATTGAGAAGTCCAAGAGTCAAGGGAGATGAAAGGTCACTCATCTTGTTATAAAGCAACCTCATAACTCAAGCAAAAGGCATTTGGTGGATTAAGCTTTGGAGAGCTAGTCTTGTCTTCTCTACTTAGCATAGGAGAGAAAACTATTTTTTAGAGAAGCAAGAAGTGACTTTATATTCCACTACTGGAACTAGTGCCTCATCATTGTAACTGTATACTTGGATATTTCACCTTATAATTGAAGCTCAATGAGCCAACACATTTTCATGCATGTATTGTGAATTTCTTAGGACTATTCTTTAGATGTTTGCTATATATGTTTCATTCATATGTATTAAGGAAATTGAATTATTTTGGTAGCCCTAGTACTTATCTTGTTGAAGGTGTGTTATGTTTGGTTTAATGATCGTTGTGTCTATGTGAACTATTTCGCTAAGTAACTAACGAATATTTATTTTCTTGTGTGTCTCTCTCGGGTTAGTACTATTACTTCCTTCTATGGGCTCACTTTTGTCTCCCCCCCTCGTGAAAGTATCCTTTTCACATTACAATCAGTGTTTCACAATGTCAACTTACTTGCGTTTTCAAGGGTTATGTATATAATATCTTATTTTATCCATTGAAACCAAGGAAAACCTTACAATTATGGTGGTTGGGTTGATCCTTCGGATGGGACTCCTACTCCAAAAGGTGTGAGGTCTAATTGGGACTCCACATCAGGGAGACCCCTTGTATGTTGGCGGCCTCCAACACCATCAACAAATTTATTCACGTTTGGGGCCAAGGTTAATAATGTGACATTAAGAGCTAGGGGGATGGAACCTATTCTCCTTGATTCATCCACCACTTATAGAATTTCTTTACCCAAAAATTGCCAACAAGATTGGAAAAAAATAAAAGTATTGAATCCATATGGGTTTGTGGCTTTGTTCTTGACATTCCTTTCACTACCTATTATACTTCTTCTAAGTTGATAGATCACATGAGCGCTTCATTGTGATATGGTTGTACCATAGCTATGTTGGGTCTAGAGCCTGATTATATTCTTGATTTAGAGGGCTTCGCTACCTTGGACCCCAATTCTTAAATGGGGCGGTAGCGCCGCCCGTATGATAGCCACCTGGGAGGTCCACGAGGGGGCGATGGCCTTGTAAAATATTGTAATTTCGTAGTCAGTTTGGGTTGTTCATTAGTCGAATGAACTAACAATAGAAGTTATGTTAATTTAGGGTTTTATGCCCTAGAAGGCAACCCTCGGTTTATATGAGGGAATTATATTGCGGTTGTGTATTATTATTATTCTGAGAGAGAGAAAGAGAGAGAGAGGGAGGGAGGAGGAGGATGTGTGAGAGAAAAGAGGAAATTACAACGGATCTGTTGTAGGTTGTATCTCTTCATTTTGTTGGATAATATAAAATAAATGACTGGTTGTTTCTCTGTGGATGTAGCCCAAAATGGGCGAACCACATATATTTGTGTTTCTCTTGTTTTGTGTGTTTTTGTATCTGTGTTTCTACAATATTTTATGTGTTCCATTGCTCTATAATATACAATTTTTTAACAACTAGTATCAGAGTTGAAGGTCTATTTGGATGATAAACTCACAGAAGAGAATGGTCCCCGGTTCAAGTGGGTGCAGGGCAGAAGATGGTAGATTTAGGGTCGAGAAATTTAATGGCCAAAACTACAAGCTCTGGAAGATGAAGATGGAATATTATCTATATCAGAAATACCTTTGAGTGGAAAATCAAAGAAGCAAACGAGTGTGACAGATGTAGAATGGGATATTCTCAACTGAAAGGCACTAGGAACAATACAATTGTGTCTAGCAATGTCGATGGCATTCAACATTTCAAAGGAAACAACAACAGGAGGTTTAATGACGGCATTGGCCAAACTATATGAAAAACCCTCGGCCTCAAATAAGGTATTTCTTATGAAGCGTCTATTTAATATGAAGATTTCATAAGATGGATCTATTATTGATCATTTAAATGACTTTAACATGGTTACGAGTCAGTTAAGTTCTATAGGGGTAAATTTTGATGTTGAAGTTAGGGATTTGTTATTTCTGTGTTCATTTCCAAAAAATTGGAATGGATTAGTTATGGCTATTAATAACTTTGTCTCTAGATCTAGTACTTTAAAGTTTGATGATGTTGTTGGTGCCATCCTTAGCGAGGAAATGCAACAAAAAATCTTCGGTGATACATTAAGTAATTCTTTGACTACAAAGACTAGGGAAAGAAAAATGGAAAGAGGAAGGAGCCCAGGAAATCATAGTAAGTCGAGAAAAGGCAGATCCAAATCCAAATCAAGGATAGTGTGCTAGAAATGTGAGAAGAAAGGACACCTAAAGAAAGACTACAAATATCGAAAATGAAAAGGAGATGGACAAGAAGAGAACAATCATGAAGCAAATATGACAAGTGATGTGTTGCAAGATGACTTGATTCTTTCATTAAAAAAATATTATCGATGCCTGGTTGATTTAGGGGCTTCATTCCATGCTACATCTGATAGGAAACATTTTCATGACTATATTCAAAGATATTTTTGACATGTTTATTTGGGTGATGATATACCATGTAAAATCATTGCAATGGGTAAGGCTTTTATAAATCAACAAAATGAAGACCAATGGCTATTGAAGGAGGTCAGGCATGTTCCAGATCAAAAGAAAAATATAATTTCAATAGGGTAGTTAGGTGGTGAAGGTTGTGTAACTACATTCACAGACAAAACCTGGGAGGTCACTAAAGGAGCCTTGGTAATAACAAAAGGATAAAAGGCTGGTACATTGTATTTATGCAATGGTATTTCTAATTTTCTTAATGTTTTAACCTCCACAGGAGCAGATACGACCTTGTGGCATCATGGGCTCGAGCACATGAGTGAGAAAGGGATGCAGATTCTTCACTCAAGAAATTTTTTGCCAGGTTTGAAGCATGTTGATTTGGATTTCTATGAGAATTGTGTTTACAGAAAACATAAGAGAGTCGGATTTATCAAATTTGGGAAGGAAAAGAAGAGAGAAAAAATAGATTTTATGCATAGAAATGTATGGGGACCGGCTCAGGTATCATCTCTTGGTGGATCTCACTATTATGTTACTTTTACTAATGATGCAACTAGAAAAAACTGGATTTATTGTATTCAGAATAAATCTAATGTATTTGATACTTTCAAGAAATGGAAAGCTTTGGTTGAGAATGAGATAGGAAAGAAGTTGAAGTGTCTCAGAGCAGATAATGGAGGTGAATATTGTAGCAAAGAGTTTGATAAATACTATTCAAACATGGAATTCACAGAGAGAAGATAGTTTCAGGAATGCCACAAGAAAATGGTGTGTGAGAAAGGATGAACAAGATAATCATGGAGCAAGAAAGGTGCATGAGATTGCATGCAAGATTGCCCTTATAATTCTGGCTATATCTTGTAATATTGATGTTTATCTAATAAACAGAGGGGCTTCAAGTTCTTTGGATGGTGGTATTCAAGAGAATGCATGGATAGTTAAAAAAGTAAACTACTCATTTTTAAAGGCTTTCGGTTGTGAAGCCTTTATTCATATTAATAAAGAAAACATAACAAAGCTTGAGGAAAAACCAAAGAAATGTACCTTTATTGAATATGGTGTTAATGATTTTGGTTATTGCTTATATGATTGTGAAAATCACAAAATCATTAGGAGCAGAGATGTCATATTCAATGAAAAGGCCTTGTATAAGGATCAGATGTAGGGAAAGAAATGGGAAAAAGAAAACAAAGAATACATAGTGCTTGTTGAGATCACAGAAAGTAAAGGTGCTTAAAAATCATAATTATCAACAGTCAAAACAACAACAACAACCACAATAGCAACAAGCACCTCAAAATCCTGAAAGTGGTGTTAGAAGATCTACCAGAATAATTAGTCCCCTTGAACAATATTCTCCTTCCTTATATTATGTATTGTTGACTGATTCTGGTGAACCAAAAAGATATGAAGAAGAAATGCAGGTAGAAACTAAAAAGGAGTGGGAGTGAGCCATGGAAGAAGATATGGACTCCTTGATCCATAACCAGACTTGAGACTTAGTCAAGTTGCATGTAAGCAAAACAACGTTGCAGAATAAATGGGTTTATAGATTGAAGGAAGAAGATGGAGGTAAACATGGGTATAAGGCTAGACTTGTGGTGAAGGGGTTTGCTCAAAAGAAAGGTATAGACTTTGATGAAATTTTTTCTCCTGTTGTTAAAATGACTTCAATCATAACTATTTTAAGTCTAGTGGCAGCAGAAGATTTGCATCTTGAGCAGTTAGATGTAAAGACAACCTTTCTCCATGGCGATTTGGAGGAAGAAATATATCTGCAGCAGCCACAAGGGTAGGAGGTCAAAGGCAAGGTGAAATTAGTGTGAAGGTTAAGAAGAGCTTTTATGGCCTAAAACAGGCTCCAAGGCAATGGTATCTAAAATTTGGCAGGTTTATGTCTGAGCATGGTTATACTAGATGTCATTATGATCATTGTGTTTATCTTGAGAAACATAATGATGGCAGTTATACTATATTTCTATTGTATGTAGATGACATTCTTGTTGCAGGGTCTAACATGCAGGAAATAAATGTGCTCAAAACAAAATTGGAAAATTCATTTGTAATTAAGGATTTGGGTGCTACAAAACAAATCCTTGGTATGAGAATAACTAGAGACATGAAAAATCACAAATTAACATTGCCTCAGAGTGAGTACATAGAAAAGGTATTGGAAATAATTAATATGCATAATACAAGACCAATTAGTACACCTTTGGCTAGTCATTTCAAACTAAGTAAGGAAATGTGTCCCAAGCCTTAGGAAGAGATGGATTATATGTGTAAAGTTCCATATGCATCACAGTTGGAAGCTTAATATATGCAATGGTATGCAAAAGGCCTGATATTTCACATGTAGTGGGAGTTGTAAGTAGGCATATGAACAATCTAGGAAAAGAGAATTGGATGGCAGTGAAGTCAATTCTCAATTATTTCAGAGGTACCACAAATCAAGCATTATGCTTTGGTGGTTCAAACATTTCTCTACAAGAATATGTTGATGCAGATATGGCAAGTGATAGAGATAACAGGATGAGAACCATAGGGTATGTGTTTACTATATGTTGGAATAGTTTTCAGTTGGGTTTCAAACTTGCAAAACATTGTTTCACTTTCAACTATAGAAACAGAGTATGTTGTTTCTACAGAGGCTAGTAAACAAATGATTTGCTTACAAAAGTTAATGGATGAGTTGGGCAAGAAGCAGCAGATGGGCAGGTTATACAGTGACATCCAGAGTGTCATTCATATTGCAAAGAACTCAACATTTCATTCCAAGACTAAACATATACATCTCAAGTACCATTTCATACAGTCAGTATTCGAATATGGACAGTTGAAGTTGGAAAAGATACACACTAGCCAGAATCATGTAGACATGTTAACAAAAGTTGTAACCAGGGAGAAATTGAGATCCTTCTCAGTTTCAATTGGTCTTAAAGTATGATTATGAAGATGAGAAACATCCAGGTACAAAGTGGAAGCATTTTCCAGCAAATGAAGCAATGATGGAGTTGCTATAATCAGTCTCCAGGCGAGAGATTGTTGGGTGTGGAGCCTGATTATCTTCTTGATTTAGAGGTCTCAACTAAGTTGGACCCTAGTTCTTAAACGAGGTGGCAACACCACCCATATGATAGCCACAAAGAGGGTCCAGGAGCCCCCCTCCCCTAGCGAGGGTTCGGGGAAGCGCCCCCGAAGCTCAAAATAGATTAAAATTTGCCTTATAAAATATTGTAATTTCATAGTCAATGTGGGTCGTTCATTAGGCTAATGATATGACGATAGAATTTATGTTAATTTAGGGTTTTTTCCCTAGAAGGAAACCCTCGGTTTATATGAATTAATTGTATTGCGGTTGTGTATTAATATTATTCTGAGAGAGAGAGGAGGTTGTGCGAGAGTGAAGAGGAAATTACAGCGGATGTGTTGTAGGTTGTATCTCTTCATTTTGATGGATAATTTAGAAGGAAGGGCTGGTTGTTTTTCTATGGACGTAGCCCCAATTGGGTGAACCACATACATATGTGTCTCTCTTGTTTTATGCATTTTTGTATCCGTGTTTCCACAATATTTTAGGTGTTCCATTTCTCTGTAATATATAATTTTCTAACAAGCTAGGATATGTCAACTGATATTTTGAAAGGCCATTTCTCTAATCCCTTGTGACTATACTAAGAGGCAACTAAATAATTTGACTAATTCCAAATAAATATCCTTGTGATCACTTAATTTCCCTAGATGTGCCTTTGAGAAAAAAAATTTGATTATGGCATTTGTGCTTCACAGTGGATTTATGGAAAATTTTACTTTTTTTCTCCATCCTTAAACTATTTTATCATGGATTTTTGGTGCCATGGAGTCTCTTCTTGACATATTATTTCCTTCTACTATTGGATTACAGATGCTTTGACTACTACATCCTCATGTTATCCACCATCTAGAATAATATTATGTTGCATCATTGTTATTTTCTCTTCTAAATGTTTTTGGGCTTGAAAGATATTCCCAATTTCCTCTTTGTTCCACTTCTTGATGGAAAGTTTAATGTGCTTAATATTTTTTTATAAATTGTTCATTACAGATCCATCTAAGGGATTTGTTTCCTCGCACCACCCTTTGACGTGGTCTAGAAAGGATGGATCTTGAATCCAAAAAGTTTCACAATGGAAGAATATATTCCTTGGACTAGACAAAATATCAAGAGAGAGAGAGAGAGATGGTCTAGAGGTCTAAGACTCAACATGGAAAAATGAAAACCTTCAACGAAACATCCTTGCCCCCATCTAAGTAACACTACCACACTGACACAGTCGGGTATTGCAAATTTCTTCAACGGAAGCCTCAAACTCTTATACAATCCCAAATCCTAGTTCATATCCAGAACCAACCCACGGCTGGTACTCCATGACCACCAAGTGCATTGTATATCTGTATATTTGGTTATGCTAGTTCTGCCATGGAAAATGCACGTGTCCCTGGCATTAATTCAATAAAATATCACATACATATAAACTTGTGTATCATTATGCAATGCCCAGCGTTGAGCAACATGTGTAATTTAAATATAAACTCACATAATTAACCAGTAACATAAACATCAGATAACGCACAACACATTGAAATATTAATCTTGTTAACACCACACCCTAACTAGGGTTTGTAGACATATTTATATAGATAAATACATCACATAGTGCTCAATTATTGCAGATATCTTAATTTGAGGTTTATTATTATGTCACATCATTACACATAAAATATCATGTAGCAACGCATTAACATGATGCACAGTGGAATACATGTACATATCACTAAACCTTTTGTTGGGAAATGTTACTGTTATCACTCAGGTTGTTCCCTGCTTCCTAAAGGGAATACGGCCGAGGTAACCACTGACCAATCTTTTAGCTGCAGGTTCTAGCCTACCTGCAACCAGAGAGGGCTCTCTCTTTATAATTTAGCTTCGTTGATGAATGTTTTTAGGCTAGTTATGGTGTACTGTTTTGTTTGAATTTGGTGGGTTGGTGAATTCAGATGGAATTGAGATACAAATCATAGGACAGTTTGTTCCATTGGGCAATGGAGTTGAGGTATTTGTGCTGCTGAAAGTAGATTTATGAAGGCAGAGTGTTGCTACAGAGCAAGATAGGCATATGTGAAACAATTTACCAGATTTTTTTGATGAAATTATGGAATTAGTGAGTGAAAGGCAAT
>APFE030716454.1:24975-48058 GCA_000404065.3 Pinus taeda | reverse complement strand
AATTTGTATTATCAAAATTGTCTCCAGAATACAATAGAGCTCTTCAGAAAGAATTACACTACAACCGACCCTCAATGCGTTATCTGAGGGGATATATATACAAAAATAGGATATAAAATATCTCAGTACAGAGTTATTGTGCAATAAATTGCACCACCAACTCTCTTACAAAAAGTAAATGAAAACATAAATATAGCATTTAATGCTGATATGGTTGCCATCTTTCTGTCAGACAGCTTTTGACTTTATGGCTCTGGAAAGTGGGTTGTAGTTGTGCCTTTAACTCTGCGTTAATTGAGCCTGCTGCCTGGATGCATTGGTGAGTCACTTGTACGGATGCTTTCTGTACCTGTGTGCTGATCTGTCTGCTGACCTGCCTGCTGACCTGTACCGTGACTTGAAAACTTTGATTTTTCTCAAAAAGGAAAAAAACATAGCGGCATTATCTGGGCAAAATCTCCAGCATTGCTTGCCACCAATCAGCTGGAGGTAGCTGATGCCTCCTCATTTTCACTAATGTTTCATCTGCCTCTGTATGTCTGTAGAAGTTTTGAGGCACCTCAAACAGATGATTTATTTCAGGTTCAATAAAGAACAGATTTTCTAACTTGTCATATAGAGACTGCCCAGAGGGAGGCCCTGCTTCTTCTGTGGAGTTGCTAGATGTTGTTATCTGATTTTCAACATAATTGTTGATCCTTATCATATATTGATTATATGGCAGCAGTTGTCCTGTGCCAGTCACTAGGCTTGGCAGTCCTTTATCCTGTAATATGGCCATCTTTGCCCTGAATTCATCAATATCTGCTTTCATTTCCTGACATTTTCTCTCCAGAGTTTGAGTAAAATTCCTCAAGGTCAGTGCCTTTTTAGCTGTCAGGATTGTCTCTGTTCTGCTGCTTATCTCTAGAGCTGCCAGTTCCTCTCTAGTGCGGTTATTGAGGAAATGTATCATTTTGGTGGCCTGCTCGGGCATTATTCCCAGTGTTGTCCTGGCTCTTTGTATTTCCACATGAGCCACACATGTCAGCTCAATCTGCTCATAAATTGCCTGAATGGACCTCCATTGGTCCTGTATAGATTGGCCAATTTTGGCCCAAATAATCTTCTTTATTTCTGGTAGGGTTTTACCTAGCAGCAATTCACTTTCCAGATTTTTTACTTTGGCCTCTAAGGCCTTTATTTCTCTTTGTTTCTCTACTACTGTCATCTTTGATTTATCATAACTGGTCTCCAGCTTGGCCAGTCTCTCCTTTGCATCATTTATTTCAGTTACCTGAGTCTCAAGCTCTTTGACAGCTTTCATCAACTCCTCCATGCTCATGCTGGATTCTGTTGCTGCTGTTGCTTCTGTTGTTGCTCCTGTTGCTGATGTAGCTATGATAGGTGCTGGAATAGCAGGAGGGGTTGATGTTGCTTGTGTGGGAGGGGCAGGTCCAAGATTTGTTGATGTTTGAGGGGGCTGGGAGGCTGACTCCCCTTGCTTGTCTTGTAGTGCTTTCTCTAATTCTGCTTCCATTTGTAATATTCTTTGGTTCATTACCAGAAGCAGCTCCATAGCATCATCTACTTGCTTTTCTTGTGCAAGTTCTAATGTTTGAGGGTGAATGGTAGGAGGCAATTTTGCCTGCCGTCTTAGTGCAGTGATGTCATCCTCTTTCTTCTTCATAAGCGCTCTAACACCCTTTGGATCCTTTGGGTCATGTCCCAAATCAATTATTATGTCCTCCAGAGTCTTTATTCTATTGTCCTTTGCAGAGGAAGACAACCTTTCAAAATCAAGTTGTCTGTTTGTGTTCTTCAGGGCTTCCTTTAGCTGATGGGCCAGCATTGCCCTATTTGCAAGTGTTGCATACACCATTTCCCCAGTCTGTTTGGGCAGCTCAATCTGATCCATGGGGTGTAT
The DNA here is from genome assembly GCA_000404065.3 of Pinus taeda. Classification (NCBI taxonomy): domain Eukaryota; kingdom Viridiplantae; phylum Streptophyta; class Pinopsida; order Pinales; family Pinaceae; genus Pinus; species Pinus taeda. The sequence continues at coordinate 46,152 of APFE030716454.1, read as the reverse complement.
GTCTTTGGAAAAGACCTCCAAGTTTGTTCTGTAGTAATCTGCAGGGGTCTTAGGATGTGGGACTTTAGGCTTCAAATGGGTGAAGATAATTTTTTCTTCCTTCAGATCATAGGCAGCCATCAATCTTTGTTTTTTGGCTGGGGTTGTTTTAAAGAATTGCTCATAGAGCTGCACTCTCACCAATTCATTATGCGCCTTGATCTCTATGAAGCCTTCTTTGACTGCAGTTGGTTTCTTGCCCTGTTGTCTTGAGGAGGATACCTCTGTGGTATGTTGTTGGGCATGTTCTAGCTGAAATGAGCTAGTGGCAGTCTGTTGGCTCGTTTGCCATTCTCTACTGTGGCTTTCTGCCCTTTCCTCACTGATGTCTCCTTCTTCTGTTTCAGGGTCTATCCTCGGCCTCTTGGCCTCTGGTTGCTGTGATGATCCTGTTGGAGGTGTGACCTCCTCTCTATCTCTCTTTTTCCCTCTCTCATTATTGAGAGGAGTCTGCAAAACTGGGATTTGGGTTTCTTCAGTTTGCTCTAGAGGGGCTTGCCCTGACTGCTGATCCTTTGATGTGTTGGGCTACCCTGTCTCTACCTGTTGTTGTTCATCCATCTTTTCTTTTCCCTTTGTTGTAGTTGTTGTTGCTGGAGCTTGTTGGGTGTCCTGTACAGCTGGAGAAATAGAAGTGCCTTCTCCTACTTGGACTGGTTGTTTGAAGAAGACCTGTTGACAAGAATCCAAGTCAAGAGTTTTTTCCAGATCTTTCACAGTCTGCTCCATTTTTTCTTCCTGAGCCAATTCCTCTACTATTGATTCAGGTACCCATTCATCTTGGTTGGCAAAGTGTTGTATTTGTGGGTATGGGAAATGCTTATAGGCTAGCAGCCTATACTTGACCTTCCTAGCACTGATGAAACCTTCAGGGTCATAAGGGACCCACCAAAAGCTTCGTTTGAGTTTGAGTTGTTGCCCTAGTATTTGATCAGCTTCTTGCCAACCATCTTTCTTGTTAATGACAAATGGGCCTAGGTGGTGGTTTATGAGTTGTCTATAGTATTCCACTGCAAACAACCTCATAGGCACATATTTTGGGAGCCTGTAAGGACAGAGCTCACAACCATAGATTTTGATGACTGTGTGATTTTGGTACAAGTACCAATCACCTATCTTGTAACTCCTGGATAGTTGCAAGATTTTCTGCATATCCTTGGACAATCTGATAGGAGGGGTCCTCTTTAAGAAGCATGTGACTGGATACACAAATTGGTCAATAAATTCACAGTATGAGTAGGCAGAATTCTGGACTTGGTGGAAGACTGAAGACCAGAAGATGACAGACCTCCTTTCTCCCTGTGAGTCTAGCTTCTTGATTGGGCACTGGAAGCAATCTGTCTGGTAATACATGAACAGGTGATAGATATATGATGAATACTTAAATATTGCCTCCCTCTTCAACCTTGACAATTGGTCATGTATCTTTTTGGTAATGTACTTGGAAAAATTGTACTTCATAGCAGGAGGCTTCTCAAGGCTATATGCAGACAGCATGACCAGCACAGTTTCATCAACATGCTCATTTGTGGTGAACCCCAGCACAGAGGTTAGCATATCCACCAGCATCTTGCCTACCTCATTGAAATCTGCATAAGAAAAAGGAGGTGGCCCAGAAGGTTTGCAGTTTGCCTTCATGAATTTCCTGGCTATTGCAGCTATGTTTGTGCTAGAGAGCTTGGAGCCCTCATCTAGCAAGTAGTTAATGGAGAAGGGGTATAGCAGCTGGGTTTGCTTGTAGTTCAGCATTTGGTTGATGGAATCTATTGTTATGTAGAAAAGGATGCTCCCAAATGGAGACTTCACAGCTCTAAGCTTCTGGTCATAGTTTTCTGCACAGAGGTGAATGACTTCAGGAAAAATGTTCACAGAAGGCAGGAAGTAGGTGGGCAGATTGGATTCCTAGATGCCATACAGGTCACTGTTGTTCAGGTGACTGTTCCTTAGCTGGCAGAAAGTTTGTAAATGATTCCTCTCTGCCACAAATTCTGTAATGAGGAAATCATTGTGTGGCATGGCTTCCAGTTCTTTGCTAGGTGGATTCGCAGAAGCTATATCCAGAGCAGCTGGAGTGGCCATTGTCTGGTTTTAACTGGATGTCTTACTAGATTTTCAAGTTTGGTACAGAAGTTGAGGAATGTTGGCCAACTTCTGTTTGGCAGTGAGCAACTTGATAGTGTAAGGAGGCTCTTGCAGGTTCAATGAACTGTGGGGCACTCTATTTTGAAGAACCAGAGTGTGTTTGAGCTAATTAGTTGGTTACTTGCAGGGAATTTCTATTAGCAGGGGTGAGGGAACTGCTAAATTAGTTTTCTAGCCGGTAGCTCAACTCCTTCAATTGCTTTTGTGGTGAATTTTACAGAGGGGCACGGGTTTCTTCAAGATTTTTTGTCGCGCAGGGATTTCACTGGCTTCTTAAGTAAATTTCAGTGGTAAATTTATCAATGGGGAGTTTTTAACAAAGTTCTTATGCAGGAAATTAGGATAGCAAAGGAGAACAGTAGGTAAAGAGGATGCCTGCGGCAAATACCTGGTTTTTATGGCGTAGGAAGCGTTTGAACCGGACAAATTGCAGGTGCTCGGGTTGACAATGGAGGCGGCAGCAACTTTGGCGGGTTAATTTGGCGTTTTGACCGTTGCACGTCGATTTCTCATGCAGAGGAGCTCCAGAAACTATGAACAACAATGACCAATAACGGCTAATTCTCGTCTTTTTATGCATTTTTAGCATATTGGCGCCTTTTTGGTGATGACGTCATGCTGACATCATCATGGGCCCGAGTACGGATGGGTGACGTGGCAGCTAACGTGGGTGCCCAAGTGGCAGTGACACGGTGGCAGGGTGGACAGGCTGACGGGTGACATGGATGCGACGTGGAGGCATGGTGGCGGCAAGGAGGGGTGACGTCACGCTGAAAGGGGCGTGACGTCAGCGCGGGGAGGAGGCGGTAAGTGGTTTCCCCGGAAGGCCTGAGGGCGGTAAGTGGTATCGAGGGGAGAGGGGCAGTGAACATAGCGGGAACCCGACGCGTGGCGGGGGTACAGCGGCAATACCGCCAATCCCCCGGACGCAAAAGGTCGGGCGACTTGTCCATGAAATTGACCGCCCTCCATTGGATGGGCGGGGCGGATGATCGGACGATGGGTGGCAATTTCGATACAGCGGCGCGTTAAGGCGGGGGGACCCGCCCATTATTTTAATGGGTTTAAATAAATTACGCGCAGGGGGGTATAAAACATTAGGATATGGGTTTTATGGGTTAGGCGCACATATTATAAAATTTTTTAATTTCAAAACTTTATAATAAAGTGGGTTTAGGGCGGAAAAAGGGGTGAATGGGTTTAATGAGGGCGGGGTTTAGGATTTTTGATTTTTTAACCATAGTTTCTTGGAGAAAACCATAGTTTAGGGAAAAAGGGGTTAATACCAACCCCAGATAGGTTAATATTTCCCCAAGGAAGGGTTATATAGCTATAATGCTAGGGGGAGGGTATTTATAGATATTGTTTTGGGAAATTTTTCATAGATTCTAATAGAATTAGGGAAGGGGGGAAGTTAGGGGAGCTAAATAGTACATTAGTGGTTAATATGGATTTGTGAGGTGAGTGAAGGGGTAAGGACTGAGTTCTAGGGATAAAACTTTGAATTTGAAGATAAATGAAATGATAAGAAAGCCTTTTTACACAAAAAATGTGGCTTCTTTTCTTGATTAAACTTCATGGTTTGACCTAGTGGTTTTTCATGAAGTGAAGTGGGACTTGACACTTGAGTAGATCTCAAGGCCCTTGGGGGTGTTAGTAAATGAAGTTTGGGGGAAAATAGGGGAAATTAGACATGCTTCCAATGCTTGTCCTCCACTCTCTACTTTTGATGCCAATACCCTGAGTGGCATGAGTCTTTGCACTTAATAAGCCAATTGGTGATGGCCCTCCATTTCTGCAACCTTGCACTACTTACCCATCCTAGTAATCCTAACATTTTTTCCTTCTTTTTGAAGTGGGTTCACTTGAATTAGCAGACCCTGATTGTCCTCTTTTTCTTTTGACTGCCCTCCTATCTAAAATGTACCCTTATTTCTTCCAAGGACCCAGATTAAGCAGTTGGGCACCTTCATTTCTCTACCTAGCTAGTCGTCTACCAAGCTTGAGCTGTTTGGCCAGGGAACATTCTCTATTCTACAACAAGCAATTTAAACATGGCATGGTCCAGTTTAGACTATTGGGCCATCCATCAAGTATGATTAGCAGTAGTATTTGCAGAGCATGATACTCCGCAAAAGATAGTAGTGGCATTTTGACTGGCCACTTTCCTGGTCTTTAGTTTGGGGTTCATTTTCACTTTTCTCTTGACCATTTGATTTTCTTTCCTTTTGATTATTCTTTTAAGGCATACCCTCTTTTCATTTTTTATTTTTCATAGCATGTACACAAAATATGGAACCTTTGCAGCTTGCAATGATGAACATATTTAGCCCTTCCACTGTCAATGATGAAAGATGAAACCTATTGGTATAGGAACCTAACAGAATCTATAAAGTATTGGCTGAATATTGGTGGATTTTGAATGCATTACAATCATTGTTTCTTGTTGTTTGGAGCATTAATTTTGTGCTTTGAAATCCTAGTTCATTGAAGTCCTAGTTCATAGTTGTGATCAATTTTAAGTGTAATTTTGATAATGGATAAAATAGCTAGTGATCAATTTTAAGTGTAATTTTGATAATGGATAAAATAGCTAGAGTTGGTGAAGTATTAGAGTTCTTAAAAATTATGGTACATTCTTCTAATCATGATATAGTAAGAGTCAACAAAGCTTTTGTTTATGAAATTATAACCTATTTGCACAATGCACAAGAAACAATTGAGTTTTTGCAGCTTGAGACACAACTTTAGCAAGAAGAATTAAAACAGAAGAGTTGTCATTTTGACTCTGTTTCTATTCAGAAAATTGAGATAGACTCCCATCAACTGCTAGAAAGTAATCATATCAATGAGATTAAGATTGATTTAAATGCAGTACCCATCTCAAGAATAGAGTTGAATGGAAAAGTAGAAATTCAACATATGCTTCCCAAGCCCATAATCAGACCTTGGGAAGAGCTTTTCCATAACAAACAAAAAATCGGTCTTGGATATGACAAGGAATTGTCCTTTGATATTCCATACTATTCCAAGCCCATTCAATTTTGAAGTTTTTGGTTTCTTCATGCAAGTTCACCTTCATCTGCTCAAAATTCTGCTCCACATTCGCAGTGAAAATTTGTTAAATGCAAACATTGTGACCGAGTTGGCCATATGAAAGATCATTGTTTTGATCTTCATGCATGTAAGCACTGTCATAGAACCAATCATTCTTCAAACAAATTCTTAAAAAATAAGCCTCCTGCAAGAGAAAAGATTCGTCTTGCATGGATCGCTTCTTGGAAATGGGCATCAATAGCCAAGAAGATATTTCAGTCATATGTCCGAACTTGTTCTATAGTATTGAGCAATCTTGCAGTTGAGTTTTCTCCATCATATCACCTTGTATCTGATAGGGGGAAGTGATGGTCATCTACAAGTTTCAAAACCACATCAAGCCAACCTAAGCCACAACATTCCATACCATATTTAGAGTTCTAGCCAGAGACAAAGATGCCCCTGAGCATGCCTTTAGTTGGTGATGCCTCTTCAAACAATTGGGGACACTTCATCTAGCAGAAGACTTCAACTTCTTGCCAGTTTTGAAAGAGTTCCAGGACTTGCATTAAGCATTTCTAATTTGGTGGTAATCCTTAAACCATCATAGGTTGATACCTCCCTTTTCAGGTTGAGGTTCTCCCTCTTATGTGAGGTGAGACCTCCCTTTCATGGTTAAAGGTTTCCCTCTTCAAAACATCAAGAGAACCTCCTCTAGAAGAAGACCTCAGCATCATGGTATACTTGGAAGAGTTCTAGGAACTATACTAAGTGTTCCAGCTTTGGTGGTCATCCATAAATCACCCCCCTTATACCAACATTTCAGATAGCATATTCAGCCAAATGCTGCCATGCATTTTTGCACATTTTGTATTACAAATCTCTTCTTCAACTCATGCATACTCCTTCGGATTAAGGGGGGGAATGTTTGACAACTAATCCTCTATGCATTGGTGTGGAATGTGAACATCCACCAAAGTCTAAAAGACCACTTGGAATATGAATCCAAGGGTCACATCAATGTATTATAAATGTAAATCATTTCAATAATATATGCAATTCAATGTTCTATCATTTATGATTTTTTACATTCCATGTGAGTTTAATAGAAACTTACTGGAAGAGTATTAGTGTGTAAGGTTACTAATTAAATGGTATACAATTTCAATCAATCATATTGGCTGAGAAATGAAGTCTTGGAGTGCATTTTAGTAAAGCAAGGCAATATTGGCTTGCTTCACAAAAGTCCACACCCAACCTTCAATTGAAGTCAAAATTGAATTATTCAACTTGGAGAGTATTCTTTTACTCATAAATTACATTAATACAGTTAAAGTTTTTTAATTTAGTGATTTGAAGGTCAAAGTTAATGTAAATGAATGTTTTGCAACAAGCACATTTCACGGTTCCCATCAAAAGTGTCAAGAATTTGTGAACAACATAAACTTATTGGAAAAAAAATTAGTGTGTAAAATTACTAATTAAATAGTATACAATTTGAATCAATCAGATTAGCCAAGAAATGAAGCATGGGCATGCATTTTAGTGAACCAAGTTATGAAATTAAAAATTGAAGGTTTCTTGAAAAAGTTTGCAAGCTAGTTCATGTATTGTGGTTAATGAATCAAAGCTGAAAAAGAACATAAACTTATTAATTTTAGTCAAGTTTTACAGATATAAGCAAAGAAAAATAGACAATATGCAACATGACACAAACAACAATTTGATGACGAAGTTCACACCTCTTGGGCTATGTCTTCGGGTCTAGCTTCCAATGTTGACCCTTATATTATATGCTCAAAATGTCAATTACATCAACATACAATACTAACATAAAAAAAATATTGTTGCCACTGTGTCCGGAACACCCAAAAACCCCTGTGTAGGCTCTTCCTGGGCTCAAAAAAGCTGAAAATGGCCAACTTAATCCTCCTCCCCCATTTCTCTGCTATTTGTCTTGCAAAATGACCAAAATGGCTAAAATGGAAAGGAATTCCTCCTTTGGATGATTCGCTAGGCAAAAAATTTACATGTTTTTAGTGTGAATTCCGACATTAATTGTGAAAATTACTGGACGGTTAGCTGGGCGTCACAACCTCAACTACCGCCCCTTTTAACAGTTGTATGTAGAACATGTGGCTATGGGTTGAGCACCATGTACTGATCCCTCCACCATAAGCCCCTATGGTGGTTATATTCATTAAATGGGAATAGGGGATAGGCTAACTGCACACCCCCTCCACCTTTCGTCTTCGTTATGGTCACGTGAAAGGTGATATGTATTGAGGTTAGGGCTTATTTCCCACCCCACCCCACTCCATTTTTGTTGTCATCATATGATATAGAATATAATCAGGGGCTAGGGCCAATCAAGCAAGCCCATCCCCCACCCCCTCCCCAAACCGTTGAACATATCAAAATAAATAAAAAGGGCCCATTATGTATAAATGAGAAACACGATTGATAGAATGGTAAAGTTCTTGGTTAATTGCACTGAGGTCATGGGTTTGATTCTGGCAGGTTTGAATGGTTTCCATAAAAAATTATTATACAAAACCCGAGGGCCATGTGGGACCCTCCCATTGTCCCACATGGCACCTCTGTATTGGTCAAACCCAAATCTCAACAACCGATAAAATTCTTCCACCTAGACCTATATGACTTGCCATGTGCCATCACAGGATTGGCCCATCTTAGAACTGTATCTATCCAGTCAACCTCATGATGTTAGGGCTACATCATTGTATCGCTTACCCAATCAACATCCCAGTCAACCCTACAAGTTGACTTTTTAGTTGTTTTCCAAAGGCTTAAAAAATGTGATAACATTTACATATGATGTCGACTTCAAGCGATTCAAGCATTTTTGGAATCAAAACAATGATATTTGGCTCCAGCTTTTTGCAATTTTGAGCACTTTTATTATTGAGCATATTTTTGATCCCCTAGACCATTCCTTCCCACTGGAAGCTTTTGGACCACCAAAATTTTGTTTTTACTCAGCAAGTAAGTCAGGGTACAACTCCCTCACTTTCTTGATCCCAATCCACCTTTCTTTACTTACATTGGTACTTTTGATCCCTGGTGAGAGATACTCCACATTTCCTCTCTGTGAAGTCCTTATTCTCCTATCAAGAATTGACTCTTCTTGTAGTTAATCTAAATATTCAGGAGAAAAATATTCAAGAGATGGAATTTGAAAATTATCTTGATGATCATCAATCATTGGAGGCTCATGCAATCTTAAGTTTTCCACATTCACAAAATAATAAATTTGCATATAAGGTGGAAAATCTAATCAGAAATCATTGCTACCAATCTTCTCTAAGATTTTGAAAGAACCATATTTGATTGGATTGATTTGAAAATTATCTTCATGATCATCAATCATTGGAGGCTCATACAATCTCAAGTTTTCCACATCCACAAAATAATAAATTTGCATATAAGGTGGAAAATCTAATAGGAAATCATTGCTACCAATCTTCTCTAAGATTTTGAAAGGACCATATTTGATTGGCTTGATATTTTTATCTTCACCTTGGAGTACTTCCTTTTTGGTATACAACTAAACTTGATCTCCCTCTTGGAAATCATGATCAACTTGATTCTTGTCATGCCTTGGTTTGTACTTGGCTTTTCTTTTCTCAAGCTAGTCTTGCACTCATTGATGCACTAGTTGAATTCGTTCAATGAAATTTTTGGATTTTTCCACATCGCTATGTCCAACAACTGAAATATATTTACCTAAGATGAAATCCAAAGGATACTTTGGAAAGTAACCTAAATCATGTTCAAATGGAGATACTTGTGTAGATGAGTGCTTGGCATGATTATAGGGATGTTAGATGTAATGCAAATTCTCATCCAAAAGTTTAGGATGTTCACCACAATATCCATGAAGGAGACGCACTATTGTTATTTCTAGCACTTATGTTTGGCCATGAGTTTGTGGATGAAATATTGTGCTCTTCTTCAACTTAGATTCCATGAGTTCCCATAAAATGGACCAAAACTTCCCGACAAATTGAGAATATCGATAAGAAATAATAGAAGTGGGAAACCAAAAGTGAACACATACATTTTTGAAGAACATATTTGTAGTCTATAAAGTTGTAACGCATTTCTTACATGGAATCAACACACACGTTTTTCTAGAATGATCCACAACAACATAAATATAATCATGACCTTTTCTAGAAATTGGTATCCCCCCTACAAAATCCATAGAATTACTTTCCAATGGACAAAAGAGAATAGGAAGTGGAGTGTACAAACCCAATTTGCTATTTTTAGGCTTGTTAGTTGCACACATGGAACATCCCTTTACATATCTTGAAACAATTTCATTCATGCGAGACTAATAAAAATACCTCTAAATTTGTTCAACTCTTTTGCCTACACCAAAGTAACCATCAATAAGAGAAGTGTGGCATTCCCTTGTGACATTAACTCTTTCACCCTATGGAACACAACTTTTCAAGATGATACAATGACTTGTTATGAACATGATAATCAAACTCTTCAACATGATTTCCTTGAATCAAAGTTGCATAAACATCTTGAAAATTGTCATCTTGAGCATACTATTCAATATAACTTTCATGCATGATTGGGTTATGATTAAGAATGAAAGATGCATTAACAATAGGCCTCGATAACATATCATCAACTTTATTGTATATACCTTTCTTTTACCTCATTACCAAATGAAATTGTTGTAGGAATCCCATTCACCTGAAATGTCTAGCCTATTGTAGCTTGGTTCATGATTGTAAATATTGAAAAGGTTAATGGTCAATATGAATATCTTTTCTTCACCCATCAAATAATGCTTCCATTTCTTCACGCTTTGTACCAAAGCACACAAATATTTATCATAAGTTCGATAGTTCATTACGGCACTGGTAAATGTTTCAGAATGATAACAAATAGGCTTACCATGCTGCATCAAAACTACTCCCATCGCATAATCACTTGCATCTATTTGAATCTGAAATGTTTTCTTAAGATATGGAAGTGCTAAACTAGTGTTATATTTATTTTATTTTTCAATGTGTCAAAGAATTTTTGTTGCTTTCCTCCCCACTAAAATACATGTATCACACTTGTCAAAGCATGTAATGGTGCTAAAACAAGTGAGATGTTAGCTATAAAGTTTCTCCAATATTGGGTTTCTCCCAGAAAGGTCCTAACGTCGGTTATGTTGTTGGGCTTAGGCCAATTTTAATGACAAATTTTTTTTTAGAGATTAATCCTCAATTCAACCTCTCCTATAATATGAACCAAATAAACCAAATAGGTTTTCCCAAATTCACACTTAGACATCTTCAAATACAATTTATCTTTCTTCAATACACCTAAAACTTGCTTCACATGCTTGAAATTCTCTTCACAAGTCTTACTAAAAATCATAATAATCTAAGTAGACTATGAAAATATAATCAAGGAATGCTCTCAACACATCATTCATAAATCTTATGAATGTTGCAGGTGCATTGCTAAGCCCAAACGACATAACTAACCATTCATACAAACCGTGTTTTGTCTTGAAAGAATTTTTCGAAATGTCACCTTCAATAATCCTTATCTAATGATAACCACTTCTCAAATCTATCTTAGTGAAATAAACATCATCCTTTAACTGATGTAGGAAATCATTAATGTGAGGAAGAGGATAGTGATTCTTTACTGTGATTTTGTTCAAAGCTCTAAAATCCACACGCATGTGTCATGTACCATCCTTATTTGGAACCAAGAAAATAGGAGACCCACAAGGAGATGTGTTAGGCCCAATGACCCCTTTGTCAAGAAGCTCTTGAATTTTCTTCTTGATTTCTACATTGTCAAAAACTAGAATTCTATACATGCCAATGTCTAGATGTGGTGCATCCCGCTACAAATGAATCTCATGTTGGATTCCTCTTTTAGGAGGAAACACTTTAGGTTCCGGAAACATCTTCTCATAAGTGTTAACAAATTCAACCAAATCATGCTTGAGTTTTGAATCCTTTAAAAGCTCGAGATTCAAGAATATCTTTAGCTTTAATCATAAACAATAAAAAGTTCTTACTAGCATTTACAAGTCTTTTCATCTAACCAACACTTACAAGAGATAAGTTCATATTCTTACTATGCGCTCTAACAATATAATCAACTCCATATTTAAAAAGATGATATTTGTTCACATGCCGATAGAATATGGCTTTTCAGTCATACAAGTCTCCCTAAAACAATTCCACATATGTCAAGTGGTACAACATCAAACTCTACATCATCAATACAGTTTGTAGTGATGTCAAATTTGCGTTTACACTTGTCACATGCAATTTAACATCATCACATATCCAACCCAAAGGGTAAGGTTTAGGATGAGGTGTACTTTCTAAGGAAAAGCTCAATTCTTTATTTATCATTTTTAAACTCAATAGACTTACTAGAAGAAATAGTACTTGCAATAGAAGCTTTACCTTTCATTCCCATGGTTGTGATTTTGGTTTCATCGCCTAAATAAGATATTAGATCTTGTTGATCTGTAGCAAAATTCTTTTGTTTCCCGTTGTTATTGAACTTCTTTGGTCTCATTTCTCGATGTAGTTTCCAACAATACTCTTCATCATGGCCTTATTTTGAATAATGTTTATAGGTAAGTTTCTCTCCCTCTTTCTTGACTGTAGCATTATTTCTTCCTATTCCTTTAAATTTTCTCTTTTGTTTGTCTCTATATTTGGATGGTTTCTTACTAGTCTCTTGAGGAAAACGCTTGCCTCTAGCCTCTAAATGAGTTTCGTGAACACATACTTCATCTAGATTGATGGGATTAAACATATGTATAGTATGCCTCAAATAACTATGTAATCCACCTATGTATTTAAAGAGAGTGTCTTGTGAAGAAAAATATACACCCAAGATTAAAGCTCTTCTTCTAAATTCATGTATGTAACTTTGAACACTACAACCTTTAGCTTGTCTAAAATTTTGTTGATCTATAATTGCTTTTTTCATATAAGATAATGGATAAAATTTCCTTCTTAATGAAAATACAAAATCATTCCAAGAAGAGATAATTTTACCACTTTTCTTCAAATCTTCTCGAGTTCTTGTTTGCCACCAAATTAGGGTTGTGCTTTCCAAATGAAAAGAAGAAAGCTAGACATTTGTAACATCATCCTTAATTCTTTGAATCGTACAATATACTTCAATTTGAAAAACCCAATTATCCAGCTTTTCAACATTTACCTCCCCATTGTACATAGGAAATTAAAGCTTGACATCAAGATTCAACAAAGGAGACTTAGCATGTGCTTTTTAAGATCTAGGAGGAGTATGTCTATGTGTTGAAGGAGGTGAAGAAGGAGATGAGGATGAAGGTGAAGATGGAGGTGAAGGAGGAGGTGATGGAGGGAATAGAGGTTTTCTCCCATCACCACCACTACCTTTTGGCTTATTTAAGCTCTCTCCTTGCAACCTTGATGCCTTTTCATTGTACAATACTTTTAACATCTGGGAAATATCATAGAATTCCTTTCAAAAAGCTATCTCATCCTCAGACATAAACTCCTGTACTTCTTCATGTGTCATGACTAGCAGAGTTCTTGGAGTTTGTGACCTCCTTGAACCGATTTGAGGATTTTTTTATTCAATAAATCATCCTCCTCTTCTCAACTTAGATCTTGTTAACATTCAAAAACACTTGAAAAAATAGTCAAACATGACACCTCTCAATTGGTCAATATTGAATCTCAACAACTAATAAAATTATGCCACCCAAACCTGTACGACTTGGCATATGTCAACACTAAATTGCCCCATATGTCCATTGTACCTGCCTATTCATCCTACTAATGTTAGTCCCATGTCACTATACAACCTACCCCGTCAATACCCTAGTTTTGGGTAGCAGAGGTCCGATATAATAGTTTGGGGGCTTAAATATAAGCTAGGATAATAATATTGTAAATCTCTGAATTATGCAGAGCACGAAATGTAATAGATCGATTCAAAGGGTTGTATGCCCAAGAAATAATATAGAATAATAGGAAGTAAGTCGGCCTACCCATGGTCCGCGAACCATGGGAATGTATAAATAGAGCGAGGCTCTAAGGGTAGAAGGCAATTTTTGGGTTTTGATGAATCTTAGTGCTATGGGTTTGTGAAGACAATATTTTCTACGTCTGTAAGTTGGAGTCAAGGGTGTGGGTGAGTAGATAGAGGCTCTGCAGTTGTGTGCACAGAGGCCTGGTAGAGTCTGCAGCTGTGTGTGGGGACCCCAGCAGCTTAGTGCGCAGGGTGGATCTGGTTGTATTGGAAAGAATATCAATAAAGATAAGAATTTATAAATCATTGTGTGTTCTCTCATGGATCTATTCATTGCTTATATTTCTCAATTTATGCATCATATGTTATAATTGCATGCATAAGGTTTTAAGTTTAAATGTTTGCTTAAAGACTGTAACAAAAGGTTCAGATCTGTAATACTTTGGTTAATAAGATAGTGTGTCTGCGTGGATCCACGCGAGAGTCGATAATAGTACCTAATGGCGCAAGGCCAGAGAATGGTTCACGACCCCTCCAGACCACATCAAGATGTCCCAAGGGTGCAGAAACCTAGTTCCAGAACCCTCCCCTGCTACCTCGGGTGAGACCTCAGTTCACGCTCCGCGGGCTGTTGCTGAATGGGCCAGTAGCTGCGGGATTTGTTTGGCTAACTAACTCTTCCGAACCTGGGTCAAGGCCCAATAAGCCAACACATGGTTCCATTGCTAGGACAGGGATCTACCTAAGGGGTGTGTGATGTCGGGATGTTGGAACCTTATGGAGAAAGAGTCTGAGGATTGATTGGATCAGGAGTGGTATGAGTTCATAGTAGGTCCTGGTACACTCACGCACAAACCAGAGGTTAAATATGATGAGCACGATCCAGCATCGGTATTCAAAGGAGAAAGAAGTGAAGATCGAGAACAATTTTGGTTCGTGGTAACGGTAGTATGGGAAGCACATGGAGTTACAGATAATAACATCAAAAAGGCTACCCTAGTTAGTGCACTGTGGGACCGAGCGCTGACATGGTATGTAAAGTACTCAAGCAATCACCCAAATGTAGGAATAATGGATATCTAGACCGAATTAAAAAAAGAATTTAGCTAGCCAAAATCAGAAACACAGTTGATCATAAGGTTCAAGGAGATCATGATGATGCCTGGAGAAACTCTATGAGATCTAGATCAGAGATTGAAAAGTACAATCCGCGAGGCAAACATGACATTGTCATATGCACATCATTGCTCCTGGTTTGTGGCATATTTAACACCACATCTGAGGACGACGCTGTCACAACAAAAGATCTCAACCCAGGTTAAAGAATTAGAGACAATGATGAAGTTTCATGAAGCTCCAATATAGGATTCAGGGTTGAGAGTTCAACAAATCCACACGCAAATACAAAACCTGTGTTTAGAAATGCAAAAGTTAAAACAAGAATAGGCACCCCACCAAGAAGCACAGGAGGAAGTGTGGTGTGTAAAGTGTAGAAGCTAGGGTCATGATAAAGATCACTATCCAGTCTTTGCGAACCATGTGGCAACGGGGGGACCAACACCGTTGCAACCAGAGGCACAAGCAGGGCCAAGTGCAACAACCTCACTCTGGTGCGCAATCTGTCAAGTGGGAGGAAAGCACAACACGGAAAATTGTCATCTACTGCCAAAATTATACCAGAGCCCCCAACAACTATTTTGCAACTTTTGCAGGTCAGTGGGCTAGGAGGAGCGAGATTTCCGTAGTTATCAATTATTGATGGACCAGTCACCTGCCTACAAAATGCAGACTGAAGCCTGAGGTCAAGATCCAGCCATGACAATAACACGTGGTGGTTTCCAGGAATGTGGGCGAGGACGGGGAGGAATGGGGTTAGGAAGAGGTCGCTGGTAGCTAATCTGTTACAATTGCAGAGGACCAGGACACTATGCGCGGGACTGTACCAACCTGACCAGAATATCATGCCGTTACTGTGAATAGTTTGATCATGAAATGATAGATTGCCCCACTTTGATAACACATATACGTGAGAAGAGGGCAACACAACCTACGAAAATGTAGAATGTCCAAATGATGAGGGTCGAACTGTGCGAGGAAGATCCCAACATAAACATGTGCTTAGAAGTGGCGCAACTATAGGGGAGGTTAAGAGGAAAGTAACCAAGGATGGTGCCGAGGTTCACAAGGAGATAGATTTGGAAGCTAGGAAGAGCTTCACAGAGGTCTCTACCCCATTTAGTAAGGATCAACTCGAGTTGGAGAGGGATCCCTCGATGCTAACTACCCTTTTAGAGACATGCATGAAATTGATTTGCGATAATAGGGCAGTTAAAGGATTACAAGAATTGATAACTAGGTGCACTGGGTCGGGTGAACCTTGCATGGTCCGAAAATTGGGAAAACATGTGTCATGGAATGGGTGGGAAATGTGACTAATGCCACAGATTGGCGACTATGAGATGGATCAGATCATTATGGACTTGGGCTCAGATATGAATGTACTACCTAAATAGACTTGGAAGTGCATGGGCAAGCCCACACTACAATGGTCTCCTATTCAATTGTGGATGGAGAACCAACAAAAGATGCTGCCCATGGGAAGACTACAAGGAATCACGGTAGATGTAGAAGGCGCGAGCACTCGAATGGACTTTGAGGTAATAGAAATCGTGGATGAAAGTAGCCCTTATCCTGTGTTGTTAGGGATCGACTGGGCCACCGATATGAATGGGGATATTAATTTAAAGAAGCAGAAAATGATATTTGAGAAAAAGTCACTCCGTTTAGTCATTCCACTAGACCCAGCTGAAGGACCGCGTTACACTGAACCCATGCACGATGAAGGAAGGGATGATGAATTAGATTGTATCTACAAAATTACTGCAAGAAATCAAGAATGGGCCAATCCAATTGCGGAAGGGAGAATATTGTGGGGCATACAGAGTCCTCCACCAAAGATTCAGATGAGGAAGACGAGCGGTGGCATAATCGGTTGAATGAAGTAACTACCTTGAACTACAATATGATGCCTAAGTCGATGTATTGCATCAAAGCTTAGGATCGAGAACTCCCAATGTATGATGGGCTAACAGCAGTGGATGAATTCTTGACTAAATTTGAAAGCATTGTTCTAGAGCACCAATGGTTTGATGCATTGACATGGGCATTGCGCACAACGCCTGCATGTTAGTGGGGCACACATCAAGGAACCTTCAATGATTGGCGCGGCTATAAGCACATGATGCAGATAAGATTTGGGAAGCCAGAACTATGGATAACTAAGAAATATGATGGACGTACTGACCCACACATGCACCTTACTAGATGGGTCCAAGCCTATGGAGAAGAGCTTCAACCAAAGTGGGTACACTTATTTTATCATACCCTAGATGTCATTCCAAGGAACGGGATATCTTGCATGAAGGGTTTTTGTTAACATTCCTCTTTGAAGATCAATGGATGGATACTGTGGACAATGCGTTGTAGGTTGTAAAGGCCACCATCTTCAAAATACCACTAGAACCAGAAGAAATCGTGCAGCCAGACTGGTTGCAACAGTTGAGCCAAGCCCCGCAATGTTACAATTTATAGGTAGAAGATGATGAGGATGACCCTATAAACATTAATATTCTGAAAATAGAGGGGAGTCGCGAGGTCTGTGGACCAACGATTGAGGATCCAGAAATCACTGCACTGCTGAAAAGAAAACAGGTCAACATCGGAAGGGAAGAAGATCCGAAGTATGCAACTCTTGGGGACTATTTGAATGATGCCATGGTAGAAAAGGCCGTCGAATTGCTGCAAGAGTATCAAGATTTATTCCCCACTAAAATCACAAAGCTAAAGGGATCCTTGGTGACTTGGGAATGATGAAGATAACCCTGAAGTTGGATGCGAAACCATTCAAGCAGTAGCCTTACTAGTTGAATCCAAAATACAAAGCGAAGGTCCGCAAAGAGTTGAATAAGATGCTTGCAGCGGGAATAATTAAACCAATGGAGGATTCCAACTGGGTAAGTCGTACGGTTGTGTAGGAGAGAAAACAGAAAGGTGAAATTCGCCTCTGTGTGGATCTCTGGAAGCTCAATGATGCATGTGTCAACGATACATTTCCGACGCCATTTACAGATGAGGTACTGGAAAATGTAGGAGGATAGGAAGCCTACTCCTTTACGGATGGCTTCTCGGGGTACCACCAGATCAATATTGCATCGGAGGATAGGAGTAAAATAACATTCGCTATCTATGGCACTGTTTCCAATACACGGTGATGCCCTTTGGACGAAAGAACGATCTGACGATATGGTCATGCATTGTGGTAGCTGCATTCAAGGAGTTTATACACAAGTTCTTAGAGCTATATCTTGGTGACTGGACCGTATTCGGGCTAGTTAAGAAATATACTGTGAGCTTACGGTTAATGTTGGATAGTTACCAATAGCACTAGGTTGCGCTTAACCTAAAGAAGTGTACTTTCCTTGTCCCCTTTGAGAACCTGCTTGGCCATGTGCTTTGTAAGAAAGGTCTGATGGTGGATCTAGCAGAGATCATTTTCATACTCAATCTTCAAGCACCGCGAAGTGTCAAACAACTGCGCACCACACTGGGACACACTGGTTACTATCGGAAGTTCATAAAAAACTATGCACAGGTCACAACACCCATGGAATAGTTGCTGAAGAAGGATGCTACTTATTTCTGGAATGAGGGATGTAACAAAATTCTGGAAACGCTGAAGGAAAAGATGGCATCAGCCCCTATATTGGTCTTTCCGAAATGGCACATTGAATTTCATGTGCACGTTGACACGTCGTGTATCGCATTTTGCATGGTACTCACCCAAGAAGGAGCAGAGGGAATTGATCATCTAGTCGCATTCGCAAGTTAACAATTGTCAAAAGCTGAGAAGAACTACTCCACTACTGAGCAAGAAGGATTGGCGATGGTATACGCGCCCCAGAAATACCGCCACTATCTACTTGGAGGACACTTTAAGATGTATACTGACCACTCTGCGCTAAAATACCTAGTGAATAAGCTTGTGTTGGTGGGGTGCATTTGTAGGTGGTAACTATTATTTCAAGAATATTACTTCAAAGTCATTGTAAAGCTGGGATATATAAATGCAGCTCATATCACCTCTCCCAAATTGAGAACGGCGAAGAGCCCACAAACTTAGACTAAGGACTACCAGATGCATAGCTATATGTAGTGTGCATCGCAGATGGCCATTTTGAGGATATAATCCACTTCTTAACCACAGGAATTACGCTGCAGGGATATTCCATTCAGCAGAAGAAAGAATTGTTGATACGCGCAGTAGACTTTACTGTTATTGCAAGGCACCTCTACAAAATGGGAAACGACGAAATATTACACAGATATGTACCTAAATTTGAGTGAGGTCAGATCTTGTCTGAAGCACATGGGGGTGTTGCTGGAGGAAATTATGTGGGCTGTGCCACAACATAGAAGATTCTTCGTACGGGACTATGGTGGCCAACTCTACATCAAGACTTGAAAGTGTACTGTCGGGCCTGCGACATATGTCAATGGACTGGGAAACCATCGCGGAGGGATGAAATGCTGCTCAGGCCATAGATGAAATTGCAACCATTCGAGAAATGGGTGATCGATTTTGTGGGATCTATCATACCTCCAGGCAAGATACGGGCACGATATATCATCATTGTGATAGAATACCTGACCTGATGGGTGGAAGCGCAGCCGGTTAAAGACTACACGACCACTACAACCGTGAAATTCTTGTTCAAGAATGTCTTAACGTGATTTGGATGTCCCAAAATTCTAATGAGAAACCGCTGAATGCATTTCCTAAATGAGACTATCAGCACGCTCACTGAGGAATTTCAGATATACCATCAATAGAGTACGTTGTACCATCTACAAGAAAATGGTAGCATTGAAGCGTTTAACACAATTTTAGAGACAAAGTTGACCAAGGTCTATAATGCGCAGGGAAACGATTGGGATTTGCACATATCTGTTCTGCTATGGGCATACTGAACAACATGTAAGAATTTGACATGCTAGAAACCTTTATGGTTAGTCTACGGCAAGGAAGCTGTCATGCCAATGGAATACATTGTACCTAGTTCACGAATAGCAGCAGTGACAGGAATGGTAGATTGCGGGGCTTTAGAAGAAAGGATTACACAACTGGAGGAACTTGAGGAGGAGCAATTTCTGGCAGGATTCCATCAACAGCTACAGAAGTAATGGGAGAAAGCATGGCATGATCACCATATCAAGGTGCGCACTTTCAAGGAGAATGATCTAGTATTACTATGTGACAGCAAGTTCGAGAAATTCCCTGGCAAGCTCTGAATGCACTGGTTGGGACCCTATGTAGTTAAAGAAGTTATAGATGGAGGCATGGTCCAACTTTCCAAGCTCAATGGAGACCCCTTTCTGGGCAGAGTAAATGGCAGTCGCCTGAAGCTCTACACAAGTGGGCCGATCGCCTGACTAACCAACTGAAGGATAGTATCACCTCTCCATCTAGTTGAAAGAGAGCGCGGGATGTTAAAGCAGTCTGGGGGAAAGATACAAGACAACCGAGCTGTGCGTAGATTTGGTCTGTTACAAGGATCGTGGTTGCATGGAAGAGGCTGCACTGCTATGTCGATAAGCAGAGAGGTTATCATTGCTATCACTATTCATGACACGATGTCTGAGTTATTGTAAAAGGGAGTGGGTAGTGGGCATTTAAGAAACGACGTACAACAGATATGGAACGATCTGCCATAGGCTTAACATGAGGGCACCAAGAAAGGTAGGAGCTAATGAATTTTAATTCCGAAACACTTATAAATCACAGGGGGGCATCCACCGAATGAGTTGCGCTTTGGAGAACAACAATCTATTATGCCTTCCCACTGATATGGAACTATTCATTATCTATGCTCAAGGTGTAAGCCCGAGGGTGGTGATATGGCCAATGGAGATGCAAGACTACCTCGAAGAAGCATTGCAGGAGACACAGAGGGAGTAGCAGAATGAAGTACATCATTCATAGGAAGGTGAACCACAGAGCCTAGGCAGTGTAATGCCCCACTTAAATCTTATCCTACAAATTTTGTTAATGTTTACATTATCTAAAAATATTGAGAAATATAGGTCTAATATAAAATTCATGATTTCCATTATTTAAATTCTCCACTTACCTTCTCAAATTGAATATTGGGTAGAATTTGGTCTCCTTCCATTATTTCAAAATGTATGTATTCATTTCACATTACCCAATGTAGCCTCACATTTATTAAGGAGAAGACATGGTCCTCTCCATGTAATTACATTTTTCACATTCCCCAATGACCCTCACATTATTGGGAGAAGACCTAGTCCTCTTCCAATCTTATCAATTATATTTCATTTCACATTACCCAATGTACCCTCACATTTATTAAGGAGAAGACATGGTCCTCTCCATGTAATTACATTTCACATTCCCCAATGTACCCTCATATTTATTAGGGAGAAGACATAGTCCTCTCCAACTCATTATCAATATATATATATATTCATTTCACATTACCCAATGTACCCTCACATTTGCTAAAGAGTAGACATGGTCCTCTCCATGTAATTACATCTCACATTTCCAAATGTACTCCTAGCTTACTTGGGAGAAGAGAAGTCAACTATAGGGATGGGTGAGAAGTGAATGACATTAATGAGAGGTGGTTGAGATGGAGAAGGAAAGGAGGGTATAAAAAGGGAAGGGGGAAGGGAGAAAAGGGGGAGTCTTGGGAGGTCTTGCTTATGATTATGGGGGTTGGTTGTGATTTTTTGAACTTGTTATGATTTTGGGAGACCTTGGAAACCTATGGAGGTTTCTTGGGTTTGAGAGGAGGAAAATATTGTTATCTGGTTTTGCACATTCTTCTTGAGGACACACTA
>APFE030716454.1:647-11827 GCA_000404065.3 Pinus taeda | reverse complement strand
GGGGAAGAGAAGTCACTAAGGGATGGTGAGAAGTGAATGACATTAATGAGAGGTGGTTGAGATGGAGAAGGGAAGTAGGGTATAAAAAGGGAAGGGGGAAGGGAGAAAAGGGGGGAGTTTGGGGAGGTTTTGCTTATGATTGTGGGGGTTGGTTGTGATTGTTTGGACTTGTTATGATTTTGGGGAGACCTTGGAAACCTATGGAGGTTTCTTGGGTTTGAGAGGAGGAGAGTATTGTTATATGGTTTGCACATTCTCTTTGAGGACACACTATATCTGGTTGGACTTGGGCACGGAGGGCTAGGGAACCTGTGGAGGTTTCCTGGGCTAGGAATTTGTTTCCTAGTTGGCTGGGTGGTAAATCCGGTTGGGTCGGTGTGAAGGAGCGTTCCGCTGGAGCTATACGACAAGGTATCATCATCAACCGCCGAAACAGGTATTTTTCCATGAACTACTCTTGTTAAGTTGATATCAATGGAATGCTCATCTTAATTCATGTTGCTTATGATAAAAAGATAAGATGTTAAATGTTTAAAATTTTGTGAGAAGGTCAGCAAGCTCCTTTTATTAACTGCAAATCAACAGTAAAATAGATATGTTAGCGTATAATAGGTTGAGGCTCTAATGGTTGGAATCGGGTTCCTACACATGGTATCAGATCTTTGGTTCAAAATCTGGACTCAAAGCCCACTAAACCCCAAATATCGCTAGAAGGAGGGCTTGAACCTCTGACCTTGTAGCTGTTAAGCTGTTGTGGTTAACACCTTTGGCAAATATCATATGCTCCTGCTAGGTTGTTGATAATATCCAGAGTATCAGGATGATGGGGGCCACAAACTTCCTCTGCAATACTTCTTGCCTCTTTAAAAATCTCAGCTGCACCCCAAAGAGCATTGAGACCCATGCAAGCCAAACCCATCTGATTCAAAAGCATTCCCAAGGGCCAGGTCTTCCTATTATTCCCAAATCTAAGCTTAGACACTGCCCTCTTAAAGAACATGTATGCTTCCTCATATTTTCCAAGCAGGTGAAACAACACTCCTATCTGAGCCTCAATTCCACCCACTGCGCTCTGTTGTCCTGGGGTATTTTCCAGGATTTCAAGAGCCCTTTGAAGTAGAGAAAGTGCCTGATTATATTCACCCATAGACTCAAACAATCCAGCAATCTCTGTCAAGCCGATGGAAATCTCATCATTGGAATGACCAGCTCTATTTCGTCCATAAATCATCAACGCATTTTCACAGTAGGTTTTGGCTTCCCTGAATCTTCCAGTTCTCATATGCAGATCAGCAAGGCTTACATATATAGAGGCTACTGTAGTATGGCCTTCCCCATGTACCAACTTGAAGACAGCAAGTGCCTTGTGATATGCCAATATGGCCTCCTCATATCGACCAACAGCGAGATATGAGTCACCAATGCTACTGTCCACAAAGGCCACTTTAATCTCTTTATGATTTGCTTGCAAAGTCGCTCTAGCCAGACCCAAATTTTCCAAGACTCCTTCATGGTCACCTTTCCCAGCAAGGATCAGGGCCATTAGCCTTCTGTCTGAAGCCTCTTTTAGTGTACCTTTAGTACCGTGCTCACTGTGAATCTTCAGAGCATGTGCACAAAGCTCCTCAGCCTCACTGAACTGCATAGCCTGTTAAACCAAGAACATTTATCTGTTATTTAGATTATTGTATGTATCCGACTCAATATTTTGACCTACATTGCGAATTACAATACAAGGTAAATTGGGTAGAAGACCAAGGGTTATATTTTGGTGTGGAATGGTACTTACACGTAATTGAGTTCATTCAATCAAAAGCTTACCTGTAAATGAGCTTCTGCTATATATTGGCATGTCTCGGCAACTTGAGGATCCATGGTTCCCAAAACCTGCTTCTGAATTTCAAGCCCTGCAGCATAAGAATTCAAGGCATTCTCACACTGACCCGACAATGAATAAGTGTCCCCAAGTTGCATGTATCCTGCAAAGGCTGCAAGAGCATTCTCTGAATCCACATCGGATTTGAATATGGTTAGAGACCTCTTCAATACTGGAATGGCTTCTTCGTACTGTCCAAGCTTGCAGCAGGTTGCTGCCAGGAGATGGAGGCTAACTACAAGCTCAAGTGTCACATCCGTAGCTGTCAGGTTCTCGAAGAACTCTGCTGCTTTTAGGGCATAGTGTCTGGCCCTGTATGGATCTTCCCCGGAAATGTGTAAGGATTGAGCCATCTTGAGGAGCAAAAGCCCTACATCTGGGTTGTCTGCACTAAAATGGACACCACCATTTTCTGATAATAGAAAACTGTCATTTTCTTCACCGTCTTTCTCTAGGCTTCTTCTGCTACCTCCCTGTTTGTTGAGAGATTTATCAAAAGAATTCCTGGGATGCTTCTCCTGACTCTTAGAAACTGCTCTGGGGGTCTTAAGCGGGGTCCTCAGGTATGATGCGTCAGTAGATCCAGTTTCAGAAACATCATCCATACTCTTTCTGGGAGTTGCCAACGAAGTTTGTGGTGTTGAATTCTGGGAGAGTCTGCTGCTGGGATGCTTTTGTTGGCCTAGATTACTATTGGATTTGGTTCTAATGGCCTTATCAGGCACCTTCACAGGATACTCACTGTATGAATTCCTTGGCCTGCTTACACTTGCCTCTTTTGTTTTCCTATTCTCTAAAGACCCGCAAGGAGACGCATTCGAAGCTCTGTCCGGGAAGCGTTCCTTCAGCCTCTGCACGGACCTGCAATGCCCATTTATAAGGGTTCCTGATCCTTCAGAAGAGACTGATTGCCTGTGAATACTGGAGATCCCAGAGACTGAAGAACGCTTCTGGCCACATGACGGGCTGTCCATGCCCAATATTGTATTCAATTCCTTGTTTATTCTATTATTTATGTTTGGAGTACATGGAGGAGGGCTTCCTGGGCATCTCACGCTTGAAGGACTGACAGGGCTTGCTGAGCCTCCCTTTGTGCTATACATGGGGTTAAGCAGCTTGGTTGAAGCTTGAGCTAATCCTTGTGCAATTGAAGCCTTCACAGAATAGAGAGCAGACATTTTTGGTGTCAATAACCGAGTTAAACCTTAAGGAATACATGAAACAATTTGTCAACGGCAGACGTACAATTCTAGCAATTCGTAGCCATGTATCTTAACGCAGTATCGACCTCAAGGCATACAATTTGCAGTGATTGCCACACATATACTGATAGGATCTATTTTGAGGACGAAATCTAGACGATTCATGCTCGATAGTCAATCCCTATAAACTTGTACCGTCTCCAATTGCGTCTTCAATTATTTACAGGGCCGCTGTCTTTTAATTTATAAGAGAGGTCATTATATAAGTGTACACACCGTAGATTTCAAACTTCTCTCGTCTAAGTTAAATTTTTCTGCTCAGATTCTGTTTTTATTTGGTAAGGGAAGGATCTAGGAATGACCCAAGGAAGTTATCCTGGGATGGGAGTTCTGCCTGCAAAGATTATTTTTACAGCCCATTGATGGCTACATTTCTCATTGTTAGATCCTATTTCAAACCCATTTGCAGATCTACGAATTATACTCATTGCTATAATGATAAATGAATCTTCACGGATAACTGATCTGCGTAGATTCTAGTTCCTTTCTATATATGTATGTGAGGTCTGTTTCAGAGTGTTCATAGCAATGTATACGATGACATTTGAACTGAATGCATTATTAGAGGGAAATAGATGAAGTCAGTCTGTTCAATGATTCAGATATCCCAAAGTGAATAGACACGGGGTTTCAATCGACTGGTTTACAACAAGATTCATGGCGGTTGATGAGTGAGTACTTCATTCATAGAGTAGTTGCAGTCAGGTGGCGTATTGGTTCAGAGGGCTAAGGTAAGTTCTAACAGACTTTTATCATAAATTTGTTCTTGTCATCATTCTCCAAGATCTCTGTTGGAGAACTCAAAGATAGAGCGGGCCAATTTCTGTTGCCATTATTAGGTCTAGCTGAATTCATAAGATCATGCCTATATTCCAGTTTTGGTCTTTGTAATCATTTTCAAGTTTCTCAGTTAAGGGCTTCAAGTACTCATTAGCTTATTGGAACCACAATCCTTCATGCTTGCAATCGTGCAGGAATCTCTTTCGTAGGGATAAGCCTTGTCTCTGGTTGGTATTATATAATAGGTTAATTGATTCTTGCCTGTAATTGCTGGTCTTGTGGTTTACCTGAGAACAACTCCTAATCAATAAAGGGTCAGTCTTCACTGAAAGGTCGACCCTTCTCGGGTAAGGTTATCAAGCGAATGCCATGGATAGAAGCTTGAGCTGATCCTGGTGATCAAGCTTCAACCAAGCTGTTGGCTTATTAGTCCCTTATCACCTGTTGCACATGCAAATACTGGCACTTGACAGTGGGGAATCAGTTGAAAAAAACTTGAGACACATCAGTCATATTTGTTGCAGTAGTCACTATTTTTAAAATATCAGTCCCAGTGGATTGCATGTAACCGGACAGTTGGACACAATTAAGGAACAATCAGGAAAACAAAAAGGGATTTCCATACAAAATATTAATTTTGCACAACATGGTTACACCCTCTCCACAAGAAAAGAAGAGTTTCAATTCTGATTATTTGCCATGCACAATTAAAAATATGGACTTAACTAAAATTGCCCCCTAACAGTGAGATCTTTCAATGGGTAGGTGCTAATTATTTTGTACAAAGAATTGTAAACTCAGCTCCAGAGGTCTCTAGCTTTTGTATTAAGACTAGAACATACACATAGAGGATCTTTCTTTAAGAATGGATAGGGGCAAAAATGTTTACGGTGAACTCCTGGGATCTTCTTAACCTCCTAAGTTGGATTAATAAGCTTTTTAATTTAGTTATATACACAGAAACCTTCCTTTTTCATTTCCATGCTGCTTTCCATTACAAATTTGGATATAATAATTTTCAGTATGATTTTTAAAAGCGTGTACCTTATCATCTTTCTATAAGCTACTGTCTGTGTTTTCTGTACCAGATAGCTATTTTGTGGAAATTGCTTTTAGACATAGGTTGCAGATATCTAATTTTCTTTCCCTTAGAACACACACATGTTTTGGTCTATTGATTTCTTTTGGCCATTTGCAGGCATTATTTCACTTTAGTTGTCATATACCGATTATGTTCAAGTAGCCACCAATTATATAATGAATGAGATTATATGTTTATTAATCACAAGAATTGCCATTTGTCATTTTTGTACATGCATGTGCCATATATATGAATACTAGTGTTACCGTGCTCTTACTTCTAAATTATAACTTTCAAGTATAAATAGAGAAGATATTAAAATCTTTTTATTTTTCAAAAGGAAAAAAATAAAAATAAAAATCTAACATAATTCACAGAGGTTGTGATGACTGAGATATTCATTCATCATATCAAAGATGCCCTCCACATGACAATGATATTCTTATGTGTAGCCTAACTGTGATAATGATTGTATCTTGACTTTGAAAATCCAGTAACCTCGTAGTGATTTTTACATAATGAAAACTTTCGTCATGAACATAGACATATTAACAGTAACCATGATAGGATTTGATGAATCTGACACCCAGAATTATTATCATAATATCTTCATTGGTACAGAGAAACCTTGCATGGCTTGATATAGATTGCATTGATCTTCAATCATGTATCCTATCTTGATAACAAATTGTGTAGCAACAACAGAATATGGTTTGTCAGATGATCGGGCAGAGCATGTAAGAGAGAATGCCAGTGCTTGTATATTGCTAGGATTTTGTAATTTGAATTTCTTTTAATGATAAGGAGCAGATTGATGAAGGATAGATTTCCAATTGGAGTAAAGAGTTTAGAGGGAGCTCTAGAATCCTTGGCAGTATGACCCAATGACTCTTCTTGCCCAATGTTTCATGGTACCTGATTATGAGTACTGTGATGATGCCTAGATGCCTTAGAGGCTGCATGGAAGCTATATCATTATGATGGATGAATTTGGCACATGTATCTAAGGGTTTATAGCAGGAAAAGGGTCATACTATAAGTAACTCAACAATTATGTTCTAGTGAGGTCACTTCCCCTACACTCAGAGGGAGTTATGGACGATCCATGTTGAACTATAAAGAAATAGCTATTGATGTTGTCTAACTGATGACCCTCTCATTTATCAATGTAAGAGAGATTTGACTTTTGAAATAAAGACGAAAGGCTTAGCTCAAAGGTCTGATAAGAGGTGAAGTTGTTGGTCTGCATATTCCTAGGATTCCGAGTATTCTTGATAATCACCCTATTAGTCATATGCCTCACAATGAAGACTAAGAGTCGATCCATGGATAACTCCTTATTGAGATATCTCTGTAATTCTATAGACATAGTATCAAAATCTAAAATTCTTTTGATATTTTGATGTTGATTCAATTGATAGTAAGATAAATAGAAAATCACATCCAGGGTTATATCTTTTGATACGGTTGCGGTGGAGGTACTATTGAGGTTGAATGTATATAACAGCAAGTACATTTTATTATAAGCCGACTGGTTAAACTTTAAAGAATCTCTTATGTGAGCCATTTGAAGCATGTGTAGGAGTCCAGTCAACCTCTATCGATGTGAAAGTTACTGCATAACCTCTTGATAAGGTCAAGATTATCTTCCTTCAGAGAGAGGCCAGGAGTAAATATTATCTTGGGTAGTCTTGTTATTAAAATAATCATCAAAAAGGATTATAGTAGTGAACATCGACAACGATATTTGAAAATGCAGCATTTATTTGATACAGCTCATGTGGATCAGCATTTCCAATCCTCTGGCACATGATAACATATGTTGTGGCAGAGTATTTCCGCACAATTTGATAGCCATTTGAATAATAGGAAGCCAAAACATCCACAGGGACAGTTGTTGCTAGAGGTTCCTTCAGCAATTCAATACCTAAGAGCATACTATTATTACTATATCTGCTCAGAACACAGTAATAACATCAGGAGCTTGGATTATATTCAATGCACTCCTCTATGAACACATTTAATGATTGCTACTTAATGTAATTACTTGTGACAATCCATTTACTCAACGACATTTGGACTCAATCTCAGAGCTCGGACTATCACTTATCCCCCCCAATAACAAAGAAGTTAGCTTGTGGTGATTTTGGAAATGGTGCAATGGTTGAACCTTCTACGATAGATACAACTCTTGGGTTTTCACTTGATCCTTCAATTGTATGAAGTGTCTGATGTCCCGTTCAACAATTCTTGTTATGAATCTAACATGCTTAGTACAAATGGACTATGGTATAGACCCATATAGTGTTTCTTGGTAGCTGGGTTAGACAGCATGAACTCAGCTAGTGTGTGGTGAAGTTAAGTTCTGATGATAAACACTCATGAACTTGTGATTTTAGGTAACATTTGCTCATTTATTCTGGACACTTACAAGAACTGAGTGGATACTCCTGCTTATAAGAGAATGTGTCAAACTACTATCCAAATCATCTAATTTGGAACTTGATGTAAGAGGATTATGCGCTTTATTTTCTTCCCTATGATAATTATTAACCTCTATGATTGATTTATATTGGTTTCTATGGAGTCTGGACCTAAAGTGTTTTGCCATAATCTTTTTGATATAGATTTTATTGTATAGATTGCATGTTGAGATTGGAAAGGAGTCTATTTCTCAAGCAGCTAAAAGAAACCTATTTGCAGTGCTCCAAGTAAATATCTCAATTTACTTTTATTTAATTGAATATTCAACGTTGTTTTTTTTTCTAGGTTCATTGATCACATCAACGGTCTATGCTTGTAATAATTCTCCCTTGAAAACCCAATATTGTCACGATATTCTCCTCGAGGAACTGAAGGGAGGCAAACATGGTTATGACTTACAGTTAATGTTAAATTTGTTGTACTAGCTTATAGCAAGGATTCCATATTGAACGCTTTCCTCTTATCTTGTGACCTTAAAAAGTCCTTATTTTAGGGGGTTTCATATTGGTTGTGTTGACTGAATTAGAGAATAAATTGCAGTACATAAGCTGTCTCTATTCATAAGGACTGCTGATATGCAATCTTGGAACCACGTGGATAATTGAGTAGAACTTTCACAACTGTAATGTAGAGCAAAACAACCAAAGGGTAGAACCAAAAGCCAAATTGGGAAAAGACAGCAAAGTGCAAGAAAATATAATATCTATTTATGCTTGAAGAAGTAGATTAAGATTGCAAATACCCGAACAAAATCTAGAAGCTAAAGTTACATGCGAGACTACAATGGGTGCTTTTAGTTAACTTCTCATTCAGGTAGGAGATATGATGGAAGTAACTACTGTAATTTAATAACAAAGGATTATATGTTTTCAGCCTGCCGCTATGATTAATTTAATGATGAAGTAATTAGGATTTACAGCCTTTTCCTTGATTCCATAAGTAATGAACAAAGTTCTTGGAATATTGATAGCCTTACACTACGATTATGCCCTTTTTATACGCTAGTAGTTTTTTTTTTTTGTTTTTTTTTTGGTTATAAAAAAATCAGACGATGTTTATCTATTTGATACGTATCTTTGGAATATGCAAAAGGTTTATAATCCGGTTAATTTTTAATGCTTTTTAAGTCTCCATTTTCCGTGATGCTTTTGTGCATGCTCATCTATTTGACGCATGAGGCAAAATTGGACATGAATCTAGCATGTATTGCCACTTGTGAAACATTGCAGCATTTGTTTAATACATTCATATAGATGGATAGAGTTAAGGAATTTTTGTTTTGATAAATATTCATTTGATATTTTAACAAAAAATCGAAACAATTTAAGGTCACCTAGGAGCTCCAACCAATGGGGTTATGGTTCAGCTGCGAAACACAACATAGTGGCATGTTGGGGGCATCCACCAAGGTTCAATTTCCTCAGAGGAGCGATAGGTGATTTTGATGAAAGAGTATCTCTTTCTTCTGATAACTTAGCTAAATGAAATAGGTTATTTTTAATGGTTTTCCGTCTAAGGCTCATCTTGCTTGTGCATGAAAGCCACTCGTGGTGCCCAACTTTTTCAAAACTGTTGTAATCCTTCTCTTTGAGTTTAAAGGGAGGAATTCAAACATAAGAACCCAAGAGATCCAAATACATGCTAAGCATGGCTACAAGCCTAATAGTTTTCTAGTAATAAGCTTCCCTAATCTACCGAACAAAGCTAGAATTTTTGGTATACCTTTTTTTTTCACATTAGGAACAAACTATACGTTTATCCCTTCATTGGAGTTTCAGGATCAAAGATCAAAACATGCTATGCAAAAGATTACTAGAGGACTTCGGAACAACATCAAGAAGTAGTTCAAAGGCCTAACAATCAAGACCGATCACCTTTTGGTTTAGAAGCTTCTATCAAGGTATAGCCCCAAAGCTTTTGGGATGCTTCGACATTTCTCGTGATTTTTTCTCCAAAAGATGTCAAGGTATAATACTAACAGGGAAAAGAAGGAAGTCAATAATAAACCCTAAAATGACTACATTTACAACCCAACTGCTCTGGGCATTTGCAAGAGCAGTGACCTACAAAACAAGTTAACAATGCTGAGTGAAGCAAATTCTTACAGCTGAAGGAGAGTTAGTTTGTTCACAAAAAGCAAGCGTGCTCCATTCTTATCTCTGCGATTTTCTATATTGTGACCATGTTGCAGAAGGTTTGATCCATGGTTGGATACCAGTGAGGCTGTAAAAGAGTCCTTACCTAGCTTTCCAATACCTATGTAGCTTGCTAGCCAAGTTGTTGAAATTAGTTGGTATGCTAGAGCTTCTTCTCTCCTCCATGAATGAAACTTGGATATCAAGAAGCCTCCTCCATAGAGTTCTCTGTTGATGCTCCTTACCTAAGTAAGATAGATATTAATTGATGTGCCAGAGTAGAGGTTTTCAAAGCCTACTTGAAATTCACTTTGTTGAGCGCAGAACTAAGCTTAAGAAGACCCATCCTAAATCTCAACCTGACAGAGATTCAAAACCTGATTGATTTTATGATTGAGTTGATAAATGCTAGCTATTTTTATCAATAGTTGTTGATGTTGGTTGTAGAGACAGGGACATAACCGAATCAAACTCTTTCAAGGAATATTTTATGTTAATTCTTAATTCTATCTTGCATTGTATTCTTTTCTTATCAATGTTTGAAAGGATTGCTCAGGTGGATAAGACACCATTGTTGGCCATGAAAAGATAAAACACTAAGCCAAGAATGCAAAAAAACGCTTCATTATGCTACTATTTCTGAGGGGGAGGACAATGGTCCTTCTTTAAAAGAAAACAATGCTTATGCCTCATAGTTTATGCCCTCCCAGTGATCCAAAAGAAGAGAAAACGTATTGATGCTTGCAAGCAAGCTTTCCTCAGCTCGCAAATGATTGAAACTCCTCCAAAGATCCACCCAATCGTGCCATATTGTTGGAAAGTCACAATTTTATGACAGGTAGAAACAATTTCTTGAAGTTTGGCGTCTTTCATTGCGGGATTAACTAAAGGGGTTTGGGAGATGAAAAACCATCAAACTGGGCAAGTGGGACTCTTACTCACTAAGGTTTTAAAGAAATTATATGCACAAAACTTATACTAGCACCTTCTAGTGGAATTGATAAGTACATTAATCCATTGCTTGCCATTATTTTGGTTTGGTGCCACCTTATAGCATATCCAGGTTCAAATACTATTTTCCATGACGGACAGTTGAGTCTGTTTCAACTCTAATTATTATTGAGGGGTTCCACAAGGATATCACATGAGAGTTTATGATGCCCATTTTAACGTAGATAACCACCTATGTCAAGATTCTATTTCCATGTTATTTAATTGAGAAATGTTGATGCATCTGGCATGACACATAAAACTACTTATATGACTCTGTTGGTGAATTTGACATTGCTGATAAGATGGTTGATATATGGACCACATGTATGACTCACGCGGTGATGGATTAGCTGATGCATAACTTATCAGAATTGTTTTGGATCGAATACAGCCCAATGTGGTAAAGCCTAAAATCTTTATCAAACTGAGAAAATCAAGACGAGAAACAGAGTTCTCTTTAATATGAAGAAATGTTTTTTTATTCTGTGCATGAAGCGCCACTGTTCCTGTGTATTATGACCGCTGCACTCCCTTTTATGCCCCTCTTACCTTATTGTTCCACCGGCTAA